>OMLC01051881.1:0-15092 GCA_900302585.1 Regalecus glesne
GATTCCGATATCAGTCCCGCAAGGGGAAATTTGTTCTCTGCATTTTTGACCCAACCTATTGTATAGGAGCAGGGAGCTGCCAACATATGGCGCTCGGGGAGCAGTTAGGGGTTAAGTGTCTTGCTCAAGGACACCTCGACATGCTGTATGCAGGACCGGGGATCGAACCTGCAACCTTCTGATTGCCAGACGACCGCTCTACCAACTGAGCTATGCCGCCCCTCTAGAGCGAACATGCAGAACCAAGGAATCCGGCAAGCACAGAGGTGGTCAGCGAGCGTCAACGAGGAGTGCCCCAGCCGTGAGAGAACCACCGGTCAGTATCGCCCTCGGAGGGAGCAGCGTATGCGTCAGGACAGCCTCCAGGAACTGAGAACTGTGCTGACACTGCATTCCCAGGGGTCACAAAAGACTATGAACTGTTTATAGTGAAAGGTGACAGTGAGTGTGTTAAGCCCTATATGGTCATGGTGAGATGCAATGGTATTAAGATTAAGATGGAAGTTGACAAGTGCAGCTATGAGTGTAATGTCAGAGAAGCTGAACAGAAACCGGTTTAAAAACTGTAAACTGCAGCCAGGAGATGTGTCTTAAAACGTATTCCTCAGAGCCAATTGCAACCATGGGCCAAATTCCAGTGAAAGTGCAGTGTGGTGAGCAAACAAAACAGCTGACGCTGTTAGAGGCAAAAGGAAGTGGTCCAACACTAACGGGCAGAAATTGGATTCAGCGCCTGCGTTTAGACTGGTCTAGAGTGAATTACTTACCGGTTACGGATACTCTCTCAGAGATGTATGAGAAATACTCTCCTGTGTTGAATGCAGATCGGGGTGTCATTTCAGGTGTAAAAGCATAACTCAGAGTGATGGAAAATGCCAATCCAAAATTCTGCATGGCTAGCTAAGTGGCTTATGCACTGAGTGCCGCTGTTGACCAACAATTAGCCAAATCGCAGGAAATGGGAGTTTGCACTCCGGTGGAGTATAGTGAATGGGCAACTCCAATTGTGTGTATACCAAAAAAAATGGTGATGTCAGAATTTGTGGTGACTACAAGGTAACCATAAATCCGTGGTTAGAGGTAGACAAATACCCTCTTCCTAAAACACAGGATCTGTTTGCCAAATTAGCTGGGGGAAAATATTTCATCAAGCTAGACCTTACCCAAGTTTACCAGCAGGTAGAGCTAGAGGATGAATCCAAGCAATACCTTACAATCAATCAATACACCAAAAGGGCTTTAGCAAATGAATAGCTAGTTCACCGGCAATATTCCAACGTATTATGGATCAGATTCTTCAGGGCTTACCAAGAGTTGTATGCTACCTTGACGACATATTGATTAAGGGGTCAACCGAAGCCGGACACTGGGAAAATGTTGAGCTGGTGTTACAACGCTTACAAGACAGAGGCAGACGGGTGAACAGAGACAAATGTAGCACAGCCAGCCAAGTGTAACATACTTGGGGCACAAAATTGACAGTGAAGGGTTACACCCTGTACCCGAGAAAGTGGAAACAATAGTCAACGCTTCAGTCCCTAAAAATGTCACAGAGCTTATGGAATTTTTAGCTTTACTGACTTATTATGGGGAGTTTCTTGAGAATCTCTCAACCATTATCAAACCAATGACAGTGTTGCAACAGAAGGACAGTCAGTGGAACTGCTCCACCCAATGTCAAGCAGCGTTTGAGAAGGCCAAATCACAGCTGGCATCGTCTAGTGTTCTCACACACTTCAATCTACAATTGCGATTTTACTGGCTTGCGATGCTAGTGCCTACGGTCTAGGAGCTGTCATATCACACCAAATGATAGACAGTAGTGAACGACCTATAGCCTACGCTTGGCATACCTCGAGTAAAACAGAGATAAACTACTCACAAATTGAGAAGGAAGCGTTAGCCATCATTTTTGGTGTACAAAAATTAAGGGATGATCTCTATGGCAGGAAATTTGTATTGGTCACTGACCATAACCCACTTGTGAAAATTTTGGGACCAAAGACAGGAGTACCAGCATTAGCTGCTCCGCGTCTACAGAGATGGGCTTTATTGCTGTCAGCTTATCAGTATGACATAGTCTACAAAGCCTCCTTACAACATGTCAATGCTGATGGGTTATCCCGATTACTGCTACAGAAAGAAGCGCCACAAAGAAACCCGAAATTCAGAGTGTCTTGGCTAGAATCGATCCCCGTTTCAGCAAAAGACATAAAGAAAGAGACAGACAAAGACAAAATACTTATCCAAGTGAGACATCTAACACAAACCGGATGGCCAAAATAGGTGAGTGAAGGTGACTTAAAACCATACTGGAACAGACGTGATGAACTTACAGTGGAAGCAGGGATTGTCCTGTTATTTCTCAGTTTTGGAGTCATGTTAACTCAGCATTAGCAGATATACTTGATATTTTCATGTTCCTTATCCTGCTTTTTGTCTCCTTAATAACAATTCTGATATCCATCAAAAGCAATTTCAAAAAATGGTATTTGCAAGGTTTACCTCTGCAAAGAAAACAATTTGAAAAACTGGTGTACCCCGGATATGTGTATGAAATAATTCTGGATTCATAGCCTGGTTAACATTGTCAACCTGGAACATACAACTGTGCCGCTAAATAAGGCGAGACCAGTGACTGTAGAAGCATGGAAGTCTTTCTCATCCAAGATAATCTCTTGGGCTAGGGGCAAAAATAACACAGCAATTTTGGTTGTGATTTAGTGTACCTGCTGACCCATCTGTTGCTTTATGTACTATCTTATCAACCTCACCAATATTTTTCATTACTTTATTACCTTTCTCAATTTGCTTTGTATTTAGTCTGTAACCTCCGCCAGATAAACGATAAAAATGTTGATCACAATAAAAATCATCTTTGGCTTATTTACATAAGCCAATGAGGTTTCGGGAATCTGTTTTGTGGAGTGATGAAACAAAGTTGGAACATTTGGACCAATGGATAATAATTTTGATTATAACTGTATATTTTTGATAGCCTTGAACTAGATGGATACAATCTTTGAACAATTTAAAACTGAATCAGGTTAAAACAGGTACATGATGAAGAATTACGTATTCTGTACATGGCTCCTGCTCCCAGGCAGCATTATGTGTAGAGCAGTACTCTGTGTTAAACGACCGGAGGCTTCGATAAATATGTGAACCAAGTGAACTCTCCTCTCCGAGGAACCATCACCTTATCGTGGTGGAGAGGTTTGAGTGTCTCTATGATCCCGAGAACTATGTTGTCTGGAGATTTGTGCTACTGTTAGGGTCTCCCATGGCAAATCGATCTCTGGTGAGGGACCAGACTAAGAATTGTTCAAGAAAACCCCATGAAAGATCCAAAAGGAAGTGACAATACCCTGCCCGGAGGAAGCCCGGCTCCAGATGAGGATCTGGAGACAGGCCCAGAAGGAGGGGCCAATCAGCGACTGCCTGGTGGCCAAGTTCACCACGGAGCCCGGCCGGGCTCAGCCCGAATAAACAACGTGGACACTGCTCCATCCTGTAGACCCATCACCTACAGGAAGAATCAGTAGGGTCGGGTGCACTGCCAGACAGGTAGCAGTGAGGGCAAAAGGTCTCATCAGACCAAAACCAAGCGACAGAAGCTAGCATTAGTGACGTGGAATGTCACCTCCATAGGGATTAAGGAGCCAGAGCTTGTGCGGGAGGTGGAATGGTACCAAACGTATAGTGCGGGTGAACTGGGAACGCTTGGAGGAGGACTTTGTCAAGAAGACCTTCAACTCCCACCTACATCAGAGCTTTCTGGCATCCCTGTAGAGGTTAGGGACATTGAACCAGACTGGGTTATGTTCAAAGCTTCCATTACCGAAGCTGCAACTGTGAGCTCTGGTCTCAAGGTCATAGGTGCCTCAAGGGGTGGTAACCCACGAATACCCTGGTGGACACCAGCAGTTAGGGAAGCTATCCGATTGAAGAAGGAGGCCTTCCGGGATAAGTTATCCCGGGGACTCCAGACGCAGTTGCAAGATTCAAACAGGTCAAAAGGACGGCAGCCTCAGTAGTGAAAGAGGAAAAGCAGCGAGTGTGGGGGGAGTTCGGGGAAGCCATGGAGAAGGACTTTAGGTCAGCACCAAAGCGCTTCTGGAAAACCGTCCGGCATCTCTGGAGGGGAAAACGAGGAACCATTGAAGCTGTTTATAGTAAGGATGGGACTCTGTTGAACTCAACTGGGGAGGTAATGGGACGATAAAAGGAGAACTTTGAGGATCTCTTGAAGCCAACTTACCCACCCGCTGGATAGAGACAGAGCAGGAGGATGATGGAGGATCAACTTCAAGTTCCCTTTAGGAGGTCACTGAAGTAGTCAAAATGATGAGATCCGTCAGCCTACCTTAAAAGGTCTACTCGAAAGGTGCTGGAAAGGAGGGTCCGGCCAATAGTCCAACCACACATTGAGGAGGAACAATGTGGATTCCGTCCTGGTCCTGGAACAACAGACCAGCTCTTTATGCTTGCAAATACCCTGGAGGGGTACTGGGAGTCTGCCCATCCAGTCTGGATTTTTTTTTGTAGATCTGGAGAAGGCTTATGACCGAGTCCCCCGGGATATATTGTGGGAAGTTCTGTGGGAGTATCAGATAAGAAGGTCACTACTCAGGGCCATCCAATCTCTATGCCCAAAGTGAGAGTTGTGTCCGAGTTTTGGGTAGTAAGTCAGACTCTTTCCCAGTAGGGGTTGGTCTCTGTCAGGGTTGCTCCTTATCACCTTTCCTGTTTGTGATCTTCATGGACAGGATCTCCAGGCGTAGTCATGAAAGAGAGGGGTTGTAATTCAGTGAATTTAGGGGTAAATCCCTGCTTTTTGGAGATGATGTGGTTCTGTTGACGTCATCAGTCTCTGACCTCCAACACTCACTGGATCGGTTTGCAGCCGAGAGTGAAGCAGCTGGAATGAAGATTAGCACCTCTAAATCAGAGACCATGGTTCTAAGCAGGACACCAGAGGTTTGTCCAATCCGAGTAGGGAATGAGTCCTTACCCCAAGTGAGGGAGTTCAAGAATCTCGGGGTCTTGTTCTCTAGTGAGGTGAGAATAGGGCATGAATTGTACTGGAGAATTGGAGCTGCTGGAGTGGTATAGCGCTCCCTTTACCAAACAATAGATACCAAGAGAGAGCTGAGCCAGAAGGCCAAGCTTTCGATCCACCAGTAAATGTTTGTGCGCACTCTCTCCTATGCCCATGAAAGCTGGGTCGTGACTGAAAGAACAAGATCACAGATACAAGCCTGTGAGAATAGGTTTCTTAGAAGGTTGTGTGGTGTCTCCCTTAGAAATAGGGTGAGCAGCTCAGACATACGTGAGGGACTCGGAGTAGAGCCGCTGGTCCTACAAATAGAAAGGAGCCAGTTGAGGTGGTTCGGGCATCTAGTAAGGATGCCACCTGATCGCCTCCCAAAGGAGGTTTTTAAGGCACGTCCAGCTGGAAGAAGGCCACGGGCTAGACCCAGGACCAGATGGAGGGATTATATCCCCACATTGGCCTCGGAACGCCTTGAGATACCCCAATCAGAGCTAGTGGATGTTGCAAGGGAAAGGAAAGCTTGGAGGTCCCGGCTGAAATCTGCTACCTCCGTGACCCAGAGCGGTTGGATGACTATGGATGGATGGAAACATTTATTGAGCACTGGCTTACGTGGTGCAATTATGTCAGAGATAAATGGTCTGATTGTATTTCTTTACTTTAGTGAAGATGATTCCTCCCTGTTTTATCTTTAGCTTTGTTCCTATGGTATTGTTTTTTGTTTGTTCTTTTGTGTCTTTGTTTGCTTATGTTGTTTCAATTTCTATACTTGAATAAATAAGAAAATAATTATATTGTTTGCCATATGCATAGAACCTGAAAAAGTGAAATATCTGTATGTGAGTTTCTGAACACTAATAAAATGAAATTGTAAAAAAAAGTTCCTATTATCTCAATTTGGGCCACACACATTTGCCAACACCAGGTTATTAGCCACAATTCTACCTGTAACAATTACAAAGTGTCCATTAGATCTGAAATGACAGTGGATATTGAGAGGGGCATTTTTTTATGAATTAGAATTGCTCCCCTGCGCCTCTTGCTTGAAAATGAGGAATGATAAAGAAGCCCCAACCAAATTCTACGAAAGTTTAACATGACCTAATGGCTTAATGTGAGTCTCTTGGAATAAGGCTATTTAAGTCTTGAGGGATTTAAGATGGTTAATCACTTTGTTATGCTTAACAGGAGAGTTGAGGCCTTTAACATTCCAGCTTGTGAATCGAACTGCACAACTTGGTGCACATGAGACTGTACTAGCCATATAAAGGGATCAACGGTATTATTAGCTATGTTTCCTCCATGTGTGCCCCCACCCATCCCTGCCGATGACTCAGAGTCAGATCCAGAGAGAGGAAAAAAGGTACCATAAGCAACCCAGCCTCCCACCCAAACCCCATTGCTGCCTCTAGAAACAGCAGAGTGAAACTCATTGATTCACTGATCATCGTCTTTTGCTACTTCCTAAATCTATCAAGCTGATCTGACGATTTAAACTTATAGAAATGCATTACATCTTAAAAACCTCAAAGGGCATTTCTAACCTAGTAAAATAGGCATAACATTTATTTTGGACATTGCTGACGGTGAAAACGTGACAGTTTACCCTGAAAAAGTGGAACATTTATAAATATCTTGGTGCATGCTCAATAATCACGCTATGGAAAAAACAAAAAGAGGTTGATCAGTTCAACCGGATCAGAGGTTTATTCAGATAAGTTTTGTCATTCAACCTGGTGACTTCTTCAGTCTGAGCTAAGTGCAAGCATTCCCCCCCTTACATTAATACAGGACAACAATAGGCTCGGTTCATATGGAAGTTGGGTGATCAACTGCACATTCAGTGGCAATGAACACCATTCACAAAGGATTGGGGAATATTTGCAGTCACGGTATTGTAAGATGTGGATTCCCTGGATATGAAGTCTTGAGTCTATGTACTCCACGTATAAGGGGCAATACTACAGGCAGAAGCATGGGTGTGTTATGGGTTCCCCTGTTTCTCCTATAGAGGTCAACTTCTACATGGGGGTTGTAGAGAGGAAGGCTCTGGCATCATATCCAGGGAATCTGCCCACTTACTGTCTTGATGCATGCTCAATAATCTAGGTATGGAAATCACAAAAAGAGGTGAATCAGTTCAACTGGATCAGAAGTTTATTAAGAAACATTTCGTCACTCACCAGGTGACTTCTTCAGTCTGAGTGGAAAAAAAGTTCCCCTCCTTATAAACAGTACCTTGATGCCACACAACAATAGGCTGGTTTCATATGCCAGGAGGACTGCAGGGACTTGCACATCAGGGAGACCAAACAGACGCTGGCTAAGAGGATGGCACAACCCAGGAGAGCCAACACGTCAGGCCACGACTCTGTGGTCTACACACATCTACAGGCTAGTGGCCACTCATTCAAGGATTTAAAAAAAAGATTCCCTTATCAGTCCCCCCCGAAATTTGGATTTCTCTGCATTTTTGACCCAACCTATTGTATAGGAGCAGTGAGCTGCCAACATATGGCGCTCAGGGAGCAGTTAGGGGTTAATGTCTTGCTCAAGGACACCTCGACATGTTATATGCAGGACCGGGGATCGATCCTGCAACGTTCCGATTGCCAGACGACCGCTCTACCCACTGAACTATGCCGCCCCGATATGATGATGTTCACATCTTTGAAAGGGAGGAACGCTGGTTTGAAAAGGGGGTAGAAAGAGGCCCTATATGTAAAGAGGGAAGGACCATCTTTGAATAGGGGTGGTGGCCTGAGAGTATATCCGTCGGCGTCTTACGCGATTGCAAATATTCCCCAATCCTTTGGGGAATATCCTTTGGTTTGTACCCTTGCTTGTAAAGTTGCACCATGGAGCTTTTGTACTCTGCTCTTTGCTTCAACAAATCACTGCTGTAGTCTTCATAGACTTGGATCTTCTGCTCCTTGTAGAACAGCTCACCTCATCAACGAGCCTCACCGATGAGTAGATCCTTAACTAGGAAGCAGTGTAGGCGAATGATGAAAGGTTGTGGTTTATCTCATATGGCAGGCTTGGGTGCAAGGCTCCAGCAATCACAATCGAGCTCAGGTGTTGAAGAAAGGACCTCCTTGCCAAAGACATCAACAAGTGATTGGGAAAGGAATGTGGTTGGTCATGAACCTTCAAGTGATTCAGCTGGCCAATAATCCTGATGTTTAGGCCCCTACTGCGCCCCTTCCGGTCAGCTAACTTAGTTTTCAGCTGCATGTTATCTTGTTGGGAGGGTAAAACATGCTTTCTGTAGTTGTTGTAGATGATGGTCTAGCTCATTAAGAGTTGTCTTCCAGAGAATCAACTTTTCCCCATGGCCTGCTACAGTCGAATTCAAGCTGTCCATTGTTCTTTTCAATACATCAAAAGATAACTTAGTTCACTTGTTTCCATTTTATTCTCTTCAAATTCACTTTTTCCCTTAGATAATTCCATGTGTTTTTGGAAAAGCAACATTAGCCAGTTTTTTTAAAAACTTTGTGAATAATGGTAAAGTTCTTAATGATCATGCAACTAAGTCTGTAAATTAGTTCAGGCAGAATGTAGCGGTGCTCTTGTTCACTTAGTCAACCAATCAGATATGTGTCTGGTAAGCTGGTCAGCCATCAGAGTTACACCATGCCGTAATCCTACTAATTGGCTGCTGTCTGTTGTCTGTGCATATTGCTCCCATCTAAGCATATTCTTTGGGTCCCACCAGCTCCCCAGCATCCACAAACAAGCTCTATTACTAATTGTTTCCTGAAAATTTGTAATGATATCAGAGCCCTCAAGAACTGGTTGAATTTGAGCCTGGATGCCCAATTTAGATATGCTGCATTTCAATAGAATGGCTTTAATTTACACACAGGTTCTTTGGTTGAATTAGTAAAAACCTATAATGAGTCAATACATTTACAGAACTTAACACCTAGCACACATACCTACCAAAGAATATGACAGCTGTTAAAGAAGAATATTAGTAGCTGAACTAAATAGCTCCACCAACTATGTACCACCACCATGTAAATAAATAAATAAAATAAATGATTCCCTTATCAGTCCCGCAAGGGGAAATTTGTTCTCTGCATTTTTGACCCAACCTATTGTATAGGTGCAGTGAGCTGCCAACATATGGCGCTCGGGGAGCAGTTAGGAGTTCAGTGTCTTGCTCAAGGACACCTCGACATGCTGTATGCAGGACCGGGTATCAAACCTACAACCTTCCGATTGCCAGGCGACCGCTCTACCCACTGAGCTATGCCCACTGAGCTATGGGTAATCGAGAAAGAGTTATCAAACTGTTGAGACAGGGGGTCGCGGTAACTCAGGGATAGATCGTGTGCTTCAGGATCTGAGGAGCCTGAGGTTGCAGGTTCGAACTCAACACAGGGTGTCAGGAAAGGCATCTAGCCTTAATCTCCCACACCTACCCTGGAATGGAATGATGACCTCTCCAGGGTGTTTGCATCTATGCACTTGATGTATGTCGCTCTGGATAAGAGGATCTGTTAAATGCCTGTAATGTAATGTAATGTACCTGTTGACGATATTTTTTTCTGGAGGATCAGGGCCAGTATCCGCCAGCAGCAGCAATTTGTCCACCTAGAATATGAAACATGATATAATGATAGATTAGCATTGAATAGGTCAGAATTGAAGAGAGTTCATGGACTAATGAAATAAAAGATAAGGTACTCCTTTCTTAGTCCCACAAGGGATATTTGCAGTGTCAGAGTAGCAAAGTGAAAGAAAGACGAAGGCATACGAAAAATCCATCCATCCATCGTCAGCCGCTTATCTGGTGTCGGGTCGCGGAGGTAGCAGATTTCAGCCGAGACCTCCAAGCTTTCCTTTCCCTTGCAACATACAATAGCTCTGATTGGGGGAACTCAAAGCATTCCCAGGCCAGTGTGGAGGTATAATCCCTCCATCTGGTCCTCGGTCTACCCCGTGGCCTTCTTCCAGCTGGACGTGCCTGAAAAACCTCCTTTGGGAGGCGATCAGGTGGCATCCTTACTAGATGCCCGAACCACCTCAACTGGCTCCTTTCTATTTGTAGGACCAGTGGCTCTACTCCGAGTCCCTCACGTATGTCTGAGCTTCTCACCCTATCTCTAAGGGAGACACCAGACACCCTCCTAAGAAACCTCATCTCAGCTGCTTGTATCCGTGATCTTGTTCTTTCAGTCATGACCCAGCTTTCATGGCCATAGGAGAGAGTGGGCACAAACATTGACCGGTAGATTGAAAGCTTTGCCTTCTGGCTCAGCTCTCTCTTGGTAACTATGGTTTGGTAAAGGGAGCACAATACTGCTCCAGCAGCTCCAATTCTCTGGTCCAACTCATGCTCCATTCTCCCCTCACTTGAGAACAAGACCCGAGATACTTGAACTCCCTCACTTGGGGTAAGGACTCATTCCCTACTCGGATTGGACAATCCTCTGGTGTCCTGCTTAGAACCATGGTCTCAGATTTAGAGGTACTGATCCTCATTCCAGCTGCTTCACACTCAGCTGTGAACCGATCCAGTGAGTGTTGGAGGTCAGAGACTGATGATGTCATCAGAACCACATCATCTGCAAAAAGCAGTGATTTAATCATAAGTTCACCAAATTGTAACCCCTCTCTTCCATGACTACGCCTGGCGATCCTGTCCATGAAGATCACAAACAGGATAGGTGATAAGGAGCAACCCTGACGGAGACCAACCCCTACTGGGAAAGAGTCCGACTTACTACCCAGAACTCTTATGCTTAAGCGTTATGTAAAAATGAGTCCATTTATCATATATTTTGTGTTTCATCATGAACATAAACCATATGTTGACTATTGTATGACTTCATATTGTGTTCTTATGAAAAATTGTGAATTATTCTTAGTAAGTAGCTGATAAATAGACTATTCAAAGGAATTAACTTCAAAAACATTTGCATTCTCTTCTTCCAGTCTCCTTAGCTAAAGTAGACGGGGGCACAGTGACCAAGTGTAACTTCGCCGGAGACAAAGAAGCCGGGGCATCATGGACGGAAAAGATCCTGGCCAACAAAGCAGAGGCCGATGGTACACAGAGGCCAGTAGGAGAAGGGGAGGGAGCAGAGGAGGATGAATGGGTAAGAACATTGACCATCTCTAAGACAAAGATCATTACGACAAACCATAAATATTCTGTTCTGAAGTTTCCCACAAAATCAACTAAGTAGAATCACCATTTTTTTATTAGCTTAGCTGACACTGTCTGATCTGTCTCAGCCCTACCTCTAGTATTCTAAGCAGGGTAACAACCCAGACTACCAAATATAGTTCGTCCCAGTTCTTTTACTTATCTTATCAAAGCATGTTTAGGAACCATTGAGTCCTAAAATACTGCCCAGAGGATGAGGTAAATAAATGCTCTCATTTCTTGTACTGATAGTGTCCGACAGTGAAGAATTATTCCTCAGAAAGGGCAGCTAGCATCTCGCCATATGCAGTAGTCCCCGGAGAGACCCCCCCTCCCAATTGGTTATGTGATTAAACCATCTTTTACTGTGTCGTGAAGTGAAATCAGAATATGAATAAATGGGATTTTCTTTCACATCAATCCAAAGAATGACCCACAAAGTTAAATGAAACACAGCATTGACTTCAGAATTATATTAGAAATAAAAACCACCTAATTTATAGGCATTCTGGTCAGTGCTCATGCTGGAGGATGTTGTTCTCAACCACAGTTATAACGCTTCCATCATCAACTAGCACACAAGGAGGCTTAGAGGAGATCGGCCTGGTTTGATCTCAGCTAAAGATGGAACATAATTTTTGCTTTTTGTATCTACCAATGCCATGACCATAATCATGTAAACTACCTACACAACACTATTAGGGTTTTTTTTTTGTTACTAGGACAAACCATTTAAGAGAGAAGGGGAGCTTATTTTCCCACTCTTTTCTCTGACTCTTTCAGGATGACTGAAGATGGAGTGTGGTGGAGTATGACTACGCCCCTTCGACCACCAGCCTGATATCATCGCTTTGTGCCGGTCCCCAGGTGAACTGGTCAAACCTGGCTCGAGTCACTCTTGATTGTTTTCATGTTGAACTCTGGCATTACACTCGGACTAAGTTCCTGGCAGAGTTGATATTGAGACCCTGGGGATACCCTTTTTACTTCTCTGAAACTGGATCTTGTTTAATCATCTCTGTATTTGGGATTTTAGTGCTGTCCTTGAGGACTACACCCAATTGACCTGTTTTGTCAGTGTGTCACGAACAAGATTCCTGCAATTCTACAGGATTATATTATTCAGACTCCAGTTTTGCTTTTCCTTTATTAGTTAGCAAAGCTCTTTATTGCTATCTGTCTGGGACTGTCATAACTTAAATTGGGCCATATAGAAAAAAAAATATCTGGAAGGATTTGAGGTAACTGCTACATAGAGTTGCTAGCAGGCAAAGCTCCATGAGTCCAGATGCAGAAACAGTGGTTGAGAAAAAGTCATCCACGTCTATATCGGATAGTCAAACTTTGCTAAATTTAGAGCACTATTCAGACGACCTGTTTGCTTTTTAAGTGTCATCCTCCCAGTATTCATTGTTCATAAACAATAATTTAGTAAACAGTCTTTTTGGGGAGGCAGTTCAACTACCAAATACATGCCACTCCACAACAGTGAAAATGAGTCATGTACCCGTGGGAAGGCTTTGAGTCCGTGTACTTTAACACAAGGTTTTACAGAAGCCAGGGATTTAAAACCGTTTGTTTTTGATCAAAGACATTTGAATCGGTTCAGCTGGGCAAGGTTTATTGGAAGAAATGTTTCATCGCTCATCTGAAGGACCTCCTCTGATTCAATTTTCTGTGATTTCTTTACTTTGATTACTGAGCTTGCATCAAGACATGTGCTCTTGAAATCTTGAAATCCTGTCATTACCACACATCGGCAAACCTTGGTCCTTTTACAGTTGTGTGGATTTGGCAAGTTCTGATTACTTTTGTGATAAATCCAGCTTTTTACATCCTGGCTTTAATTTTCATTGTTTTTTTTCCATCATGTATATTAGTTATGATATCATTTTACTTGTAAGCTTCATTGTGGGGATTTTGGATAGATGACCACAACAGGACTACAGGGTCTTAAAGGGCATTGGAACATGAGCATCAGGCATGTCTGATTTAAACAAGTCTGATTTAACCCAGTCATCTAAACTGTGTATTTGGAAGTGAGATCATCATGCACATTTAAAGTTATTACTGGAAATGTATCCACAAAAGTATCAGCAGTGGTCTATCACATTGCTGGGCTACTCCCTGGTTCAATTTGAAGGAATGACCATCTTCCTTCCCGTAGGGAGTAGTATGGGAACATCATGTAGACCAGGGATGCTCACACTTACTTAGCATGCGAGCTACTTATAAAATGATCAAGTCAAAATGATCTACGGGTGCTCAATAGGTCGATCGCGATCTACCAGTCGAAGGCAAAGTGATGTGGGTAGATCTCATGGCGATCTATTGGCCCTCTAAAAAATAGTTATCCCATGCGATCTACCCACACTACCTTTGCGATCGACTGGTAGATCGCGGTCGACCTATTGAGCACCCCTGATGTAGACAGTCTGAGGGACCTTTTTTTCTCTCTCTCACTGTTGTGGAAAGGAAAGAGTCTTTCTGCGTGCTCGATGATCCAGGTAAGGAGATCGCAGAATCGGTTCATCTGGACGCAGCCATTAAACATTGTGTCCAGATGAACTCATTCAACGTTTTTGTATTCAGAGGAAAGTTTTAAGGCTTTTATTCTGATGCTCTGTAAAATACTGTTGTAAAGCTAAGATATGCACAATGGCAGAAACTACAAGTTAAAGGCTCAAGTATTGACACCCCCCCCATTTGCCCAGATTGAAGGACGATTTTATTCACTCAAACATGTTAATGAGCCGCCGCGGCTTAGCGGTAGAGAACACGACTGGAAGTCAGGTGCAGCTGGTTCATATCCCACCGCTGTGGCTCGGTAGATGTGAACCCTTCATTGTAAAGCGCTTTAAGTGGTCGCTAGGTTAGAAAAGCGCTGGATGAGAGCAAGTCCATTTAACATTTATAGCTTAAAATAAGGTAAGCAACACATCCATCTAAGTCCCTGTCCACCCCCACAACGTGAGCACTGACTGTGACATGTAAAGATGGACCTCGTTCAGCGTTTCGTCCTCAGTTGCCACATTCAACAGCTACACAAAACACTTGATTTGGCTGTAGCTGTTTTATTTCATGGTTATCAAATCTGAAAAAGTGCAAATTGTACAGTGAAAGTGCTGTTAATAGGCTGGCTTTGTTAGAAATATGGACCTTTAGGTCGATTATAGCTCTTTGTAGTTACTGTATTATAAATGATACAAGCCCCTTTAGAGGGAATATAATGTGGCCGGTTGGGATTTTACGCAAGAATCTACTTGGAATGGCGGCAGGTTCATTTGTCAGGTTAAGCTCTGAATGTGATAGTTATGGCAGGCAGAGGAACCAAATGTTATTAGTCTGGTTTTGTCTTGAATAAACAAAAGAGGATGGGAGCTTGTGAAAATGATGTGAAAATGAAATAAGTTATCATTTACATTTGATTATAATTTACATTTGATACATGACTACATGACAGATAACATGTTAAACCCAAAATAAAAATACTAAGATATGCGTTCTGTACTTGGTCATGGCCGTCAGGTGACAAACCACTGCCCTTGGGGTTCTCTCCTCCTAGATGAAACAAGATGGCAGCCTCTCTCGCCATCATTTCGGTGTGAGGTGTGCTTCCCTTCCCTCTGTGGATTCTCTCACTCTGTGAGTCACAGTCTTTCTTTATGACGACGTGGAATCTTGATTCTTTTTTCCGCGGTGGGTTCTGCTCGGCAGTGTTCTATGTTGGTCTAGCTGGATTCCAGATCGTTTGGTTCTATAAGCTCAGTTCTCTTTGGAACCATTCTAAGACCGTCTGCTTGTTCTCCCTGACCCACTCAATGTTGGCCTGGGTGCGCTCAATGACTTGTTCCAGAGCCGAGTCCACTTCAT
>OMLC01051885.1:0-10034 GCA_900302585.1 Regalecus glesne
ATGACCACTAGCCCTCACTAGTCCACACATCATGGTCTGGTGGGGAAAGCACAGTGCTTGGCCGTCAGAGGAGAATGAAGCAGAGTACTTTCCCTTCACTTAACCAAGAGGCCTGGACCACCCAGAGGGGGACACTAGTGAACCCACAATACTTTATCCAACCTAACCCCTATACCCATGTGAGGCTTAGCCCATTATGACCCACTAACTATGGACCTCTGGCTGTGGTTGGAAACAGTGCAGCTGGGATTCAAACACCCAACACATCAGCATGTCTATCAAGTCCAACTGGCAAGAGTGTGAGTAGGTGACATCTATTACCTTGGTAGTTGTATTTCTGTACAGCTGTGTTGTTCAGAAACTGCTGGATCCGATCCTTCTCCAGTAACAGTGCTTCCTTCAGGGCATTCTCTCTGTGGCCTCTTGAGTTCAGAGCTTCTATCAACTGATCCACCTCTGCCACAGTACTAAAGAAAGCCCATTGGTTGGGTCGGTTGACTGGCAAGCTGCTGGTGTGGATGGGGTTGGGACTAGCACTGATACTGCCCAGAAAATGTGGAGAGAATATATATTTCATTTCAAATTCAAAACGTGCATTTCCCACAATTTACTTTTAATTGCATTATTTAAACTATGTTTTATTACATTATAATTTGATTTACATTTCCAGGCTGCTGAACTTGTGTTGACCTACCTTTCTTCAGTGTCCTCCTCCATGCTGTCATCCTGAGGAACAACAGCCTTGGGGAGGAGCATGTCCTCTGTCAAACCAAAATAATCATCCTCTACAAATAAAGCACAGGTAGAAGGGAAGAGCCAGTAGCGCCTGTAGAACCGGTCCCGACCCAGAGGGAGGATGCAGGTACATGCTGCCACGTTCTGGATCCGCTCCTGGAGTTCTCGAACCTGCGACACCATGACACATGAGACACATCCTCCTCAGAAAGACCAACAGACTAAATGCCGACAAGTTAGACAGACACATTTGGTACAAAGCCAGAGGGACAGACTAGAAAGACTGACTGGTCAGACAGAAGTAGTCAGACTGAAAGACTAGAGAGACGGAAATATTATGGAAAAAGAGAGAATAGAGATAGACTGGCTGGTGTCTCACCCTGTCCTGTTCTTTCTTCAGCTCCTCAGCAGTGAGGCTGGTTGGGGGAGTGGAGGAACTCTGGTTGCTTTTATCTGAGGCAGAGAAAACATGTCACCACATTAAACTTCACTCTACAAGAAAGTGTTTTATTGCCATATGACCAAAGCTGTTGGAATTTGTTCTCTGCATTCAACCCATCCAGTGAGCACAACCACACTATGTGAACAGTTAGGAGTTCAGTGTTTTTCTCAAGGACACCTTGACAAGGTTTCTGCAGGGCTAGGGACGGAACCACCAGTCTCTGATTGCTATACAACCGGCCTTCCTCCTGAGCTATGCCGCCCCTAAACAACTGTACAAGGCAGGGCTGTTCTTTGTCATACATACACAAGCTGCCAATCATATGGCTGTTTGTAGTACGAGACTTGATCAACTGGTCTAGAGAGCTAGCTCTGTACTGGGATGTCCACTCAACACTGTGGAGGTAGTGGGACAAGGGAGGATGATGGCTAAGCTGTCATCCATGATGGGCAATGGTTCTCCCCCCATGCAGGACTACATAGCTAGACTAGAGAGCTCCTTCAGTGACAGGTTACTGCATCTAAGGTGTTTGATGGAACATCTCCACGGGTCTTTCCTTCCTGCAGCTGTCAGGCTCTAAAAACAGCAGTGCTCACCCAGTAGAACAAACCCAGCACATGAAAAACATCAATATACCAGATATTCATATTTCTCCCCTTGTTAAATTGTCTATGTTACATATGTTCTAGATGTAATGTAATATAGATCTGAGGCCTCTCTTACTGTTCTTTCCACTTAGCTGCTGTAACACCATAATTTCCCAGTGTGGGACACGTAAAGGATTATCTGATCTTAAACTGCTCTATTGTCGAAGCTAGGCTGAATTTAAACTTCAGGTCCTTACTGTGACTTCTCAAATATCTTTACCTTTCTTCCCGTTAGAGCTCTGCTCCTCATTCTCAGTGCCAAGCTCTTGGCGATTGTCAGTGCTCATACAGATATCCTTGACACTAAACAAACACACACACACGCGGGCGCACACACACACACACACACACACACACACAAGAAAAGTCAAATATCCCGAAACGCACTCATTGTCTCATGCACAGTGATCACCTGGTGATTCTCTGAGGCCATTTGAAAGATGCCTACAGGTCAAACTTATGACCAAATGGGAAAGTTGTTTATTATAATACCTTCACTTGAGGACGTAATTATAGTTACACACATGACTAACGTTCCTTTCAGTTAGACCTTCTCTTCTGTATAACATTATATATTTGAATTAATTTGATTTTCTTCTTTACCTTCCTGGCTGCTCCTTCCCCTTCTCCTTCAGACGGAGCTCCTGCTCCCTCAGCTTCTCCTCCTTGCGAAGACGAACTCTGGGGGAAGAGTTTAAATTTCTTACTAAGGAGGGATGAAAATCATGGAAAAAAACAGAGACCAGCCTGATTCCATCCAGTTCCACCTCCTCTCCAGGTAGCCCTGTCAGAAACTAAATGGGGGAACATTACTGAATAGAGCAACATTTGAAAGATGGCCTTCTGCCTTGAAGTTCAACTCCCTTGATTTTGGAGGAGCACTTGCCTTCAGTGATTGCTTGGGCTCCACACCTGTAAATAACAGACAATAAAATGGCTCAAGAGGTAGAGTGTGTCATCTAGTATTGGAAGGTCACTGGTTTGATCCCCAGCTTCTTTAGAAAGCATGTTGAAGTGTCCTTGAGTGAGACACTGAACCCTTAAATGCTCCCTGAGCACTGCAGCTGCCCACTTCTCCTCTATAATAAGATGGGTTAAAAGCAAAGGACACATTTGACACTATGACAAAATAAACTGGGCTTCCTTTCTCATATTGACAAGTAGAAGATGGGCAAGGCAAAACAGAGATCAAGAAAGTGTGCATGTACGTATACACACCTATGTGCCGCCTCCTCTCGCTCTCTGCGGTGTTGTTCAGCCTTGATATCTCGAAGCTCATGTCTGGTGGCTCTCTGCTCATCAGCACTGTCTTCTATCAGTTCTCTGGTTGCTACCAGAGTCAGCAGCTTCCCACACAGAGCATGAAGAACCTTCAGCTTGTCCTCTGAACACACACACACACACACACACACACACACACGTTTCATTCATTTATGCCAAAGCTGCATTAATCAGAATTTTTTAAAACTCCTGCATTATATGCAGCAAGAATTTTATCTGATGTTGTTAGAAAATACCATTCATAAAATAAATGTGTGATAACAGACACACACACACACACACACACCAATATTTACATTTAATCAACATTTTTACACCAACAGTGAACCAAATGACTCCTCGTAAGGCAAGAGGATTGCTAGTACTACCAGTTGATTGTGATGAGTTTCAAAAGAACAATATTCAGTTTTCTTTAACCAGACACTCTCCTTCACTTTGAGTTCACTGTTAACATTATCTGCTCTGGGGATGGTGTCACTCCTTCCTTTTTGCTCTTTGCCACGCATCAACCTCTCAGCAAGAATGAAGGTAAATCTGAAGTTGTCCACTTTGGACCTCTGACTCTATTGAAGCATTTACCAACAGTTTTGGCCTATCCATCCTTGGTAAACATGTCGAAAACCTGGGTGTGATGTCTGATTCTGGCTTCAAGTTTAACAAGCAAGTTAAAGCAGAAGCGAACGCCATTTTTTTCCAGGTTCATACTATTGACAAAATTGAGCTGGTTCTCTCTTTTAAAGATCTCAAGATAGTCATCCATACCTTTATATCCTTCCATTTGGACTACTGCAAATCCGTGTATATTCAGATTAGTCAGCTATCCCTGTCCCACCTACAACTGGTCCAGAAAGCTGTGGCCAGGTACCTGGAAGAAGGACCATATAACTCCTATACTGATCTCTCTCCACTGGCTACCTGGGCAAATCAAAACTGATTTTCAGGTTCTCCCGTTTGTTTATAAAGCCCTAAATCAGCTGCCTCCCCCTTAAATTGCAGACCTTTTAATCCTTCATGCCACCTCCAGGCCGGCTGACTAGCGATCCCTGGCTATTCCGTAATCTAAACTTAAACTCAGGGGTGACCTCGCCTTTGCAGTTACCGTCCATAGACTGTGGAACAGCATTTTCCTCACTATCAGATCTTCCCCCTCCATCAACTCTTCAGTCCCGGCTCAAAGCTTGATTTCATTCACCGGCAGTTGTATCCTTCCAATATGGATGACTTCTGGCTTCTGCCTTTGCCCATGTGTAGTGTATTTCTGCCTACAAGCTATGTGCCTTGTGGTTGATGTTGGTTTTTCTTGTATTTGTGTTTTAGCTACCTAACCTGGTCAATACAGTACTTTGGTCAATGCGGTTTGTTTTTAAATGTGCTTTATAAAAAATATGTTAAATGACTTGTTTTATCCAGTTTTAGCCGTGTGGGGGGGTGTCAGCTTCAGGCCAGATGAAACAATGAGCTGAAAGTGAAAACAGTTCCTCTGTGGTTTAAGAAAACTAGACTGTGGTGTTGATTCTCTATCTGATCTTCCTACAGTCCAGTGATCCTACTCTCCTGATAGACTACAAGACAGAAGCTAGAACAAGCTTCAACCGCATTACTGAGCTGAAATGAGCTAGCAGATTTAGTGGGTTGACTATAAGACCAGGACGCTACGAGTTAGAATCTGTGAACTGACTGGAAGTAAGGGAGTCATGTGATTTCTGTTGCAGCACTCAGGGGTGGAGTATTTAGTTTAAAGGAAATGATGTGGCTGACCTGGGCTTAGGTCATACACGGCGGTACTGGTCAGTTTCTTCAGCAGTGCAGGATCGTCCAATCGCAGCTCCACACAGGGGTCGTCAGTCAACACAAACCCGCCTTGCTTCTGGTAGCGGAACTTTGCATTGCTGTGGTTACAATCAGCAGCTGATGCTAGGATGTGAAGACGCAAGATCTCTGACAGAGTACAGCTGTCGAGATCTAACTGCTTCAGACTGCAGCCTGTAATACAAACACACAGTTCCTTGTAAGAATACACACAACCACACACACACACACGCACACGCACACACACACACACACACACACACACGTAATTCAAGGGATTTCTTTCATTCTTGGTCAATACAAGCCCATTTCATACTTCATGAATGATGCATGAAACATGCTTCATACAATCATCCGCTGCCAAGTGAGCCTACTGAAAAAGAACATTTGCATATATACATCCACTTGTTCCATGTTTCATATCATGTTATGTACTTCATATATTTGTGTGTGCTTGTGTGTGCTTGTGTGTATATGTATGCATGCACACATGTATGTGAAGCTTGTGAAAAATGTGCATCATAAGTTTGTGGAATGAGCATGTAGTGTGTGGAGTATGTATGTGAAGCGTGCATGGATGTCTTACCCTGGTGGAGTTGTGGCCAGGCAGCAGCAAGTGAGGCCACAGCACTGATTGCAGACTGAGTTGGGTCAGTGTCATCGTCCAGAACCTCAGACAGTTCTACAGGATACAACAGCAGTTTACACTCACACATACCTTCATATAGACACCTGTCTGTCATAGGCACACCTTCATAGAAATGGTTTCCAGCCTGTGACTTCATCGTCAAGTTGCGTAGTGTGGCCTAAAATTTATTTTTAGGTCATTCAAACAGACTTAAACTGAAAATTTTAAACATTTTCATATCTTTTCATTGTGCTCTGAAAGCAGCAATGAAAAGCAGAAATGAAGGACTTGTAGGTAGAGACATTGTTAAGATTTCTGATAAAAGTCAGGATGTCAGGATTTCTAGAAAGGGCTTACATTTTTCTTTCACAGCTTTGATAGACACCGTTAACCCGTCAATGTCTCTCAGTATAGAGCCCATCACTACGATGCACACATATATACATATAACCATTTGTGAGTGTGTGCACCTTACCTTCAGCCAGCTGCTCTTTAGCAACCTCCTCCTGTTGTTCAGCCTGAGCCTGGAAAATGGCTGTCAGGAAGAAGAAAAGCAGCTCACAGAGCGGACCCTCTGGATCACAACCAACCAATGCTTCTTCCAGAACCTCTGGAGAGATGAGGAGTACTCTGTTACAAACTGACCCGGCACAGTCTATGGGAAAGGGCTCGTATTTCACAGTACTTGTACTGGGTTTATTATGTTCATGGCAGGAACCAGTACCAATTCCATGCTATTTCCATAATGTATCTGCTGCAGCTATGGTAGCCTAGCAGTGCAAAGTGGTTTACTGTGGTGACAATTGAAAGGGTTTATAGTGAAACATTTGTGGGTCCCCTTTAGCTTGTGGGTTCCACTAACTGAAGCGGTCATAATGAAGAATGCAATACCATAATAATTTCATTTAACTGTGGTGGTACCAAAGTCTAGTTCAGTGGAAGGTAATTTATAAAGTTCCCTGACCCAAAGAAAGTCCCTCAGGGAATTCATCCTTCAGGTCAAATAGGTCTCCAAATGCCTGCAGGAACTCTAGGACCATGAGGGCATCGCCAAACAAGTTGGCTGGCAGGCGGGTTTGGACCGGTACTGGGCAGGGTAGCTCCTGGGGAGTTACACACACAGTCATTAGTTAACCCAGATGACAACACCGCCCAACTGTCAAATGAAAGTATGTCTTAAAATGAGGATTACTTTCAATTAAAATACATACATACATGTACACACACACACACACACACACACACACACACACACACACACACACACACACACACACACACACACACACACACACACACACACACACACACACACACACACATTCACATCATATCCAAAGCCCCATCTCTAATAGGTTTAAATAAAACCTGCAATTGTTCAAGTAAAGCCCTAATTAGGTGTTTTTAGAAGATGAATTTAGGGGAGCGAGGGGCCAAAGGTCAATAGGAGGTCCTAACATACAGCAGCTGTCATTGGAGGCTGGACTGCGATTTGAACCAGTCAAGTTAAACATCCACGGGTCCTCGCTAAATAGACAACCTGGAAAATACATTTGGCCACAGCCCGAGATGGAAAACCTCCACCTTCCCAGTTCCAGTGGGGCTGGGCAGAGTAGACGGGAAAGTGGGGAGGAGTCAGAGCTGAGAGGAGGTGCAGGGGCGTCCATCACTGAGCCTTTACACTACCACGTGTGAGAACCTGGATGGAAGAACCTCTTAACATTCCAGGCTTAAGAGGTTCAGGCTGAAGACGTGAAGCTTCGCTTTAGCCACAAATCATGAGTTGAATCTTGACCGGGAGTCCTTAAGAAGGACTTTCTCCTCCGGCTGAAACCGGTCGCCTTTTTCTGTCAAGCTTCTCTCCTGCTGCTGGTCACCCGTGGAGACACTTTGGGCCCAGGAACCACTGAACATTTAGTGCAGTAAAATAAGCAGTAAATACTCCAGACCCATCAAAATACAAGAGTATTAACAACCCCCTCTGTGGTGTATGTCCATACAGTACTCCCCCTTCAGTCCTCCATCATGGCCAGTGACGATCACATGAAACGAATGAGGCATGACAGTATTGCAGATGAGATGAGATGAGAGAAGAGGAGAGGAGATGAGCGGAGAGGAGAGGTGAGAAGAGGAGAGGAGAGAAGAGGAGAGAAGAGGAGAGGAGATGATATGAGATGAGAGAAGAGGAGAGAAGATGAAAAGAGAGGAGGTATTCCTTTATTAGTCCCACACGGGGAAATATGAAGTGTAACAAAGCAGCGAAGTGGAAAACAGAACAGACCAAAAATTAAAATTAAAATTGCACACAGAATAATTTACTTTGCTCAGTAGTTAATATTTGCATTCATACTGCACAACTTATTGCACCCTATAACCAAATCCTGAAATCCTGCAGGTCTGAAGTCCAGTTGTTGTCAGGTTTGGTGTGTGTGTGGTCTACCGTGAGGGCAGTGCTGCTTACAATCATTGCCTCATTTTGCTCCAACCAAGCACATACACACCCGAGTCTACACATCAAGGTCCCTGGCCGAGACTCCACTCAGGTGTGCATCTGCTCGGTTGGAATAAAGACCTGCACCCAAACTGACCCTGTGTGGATCCTGTCCCCCACCCCTGCTCTTGAGGGGGCGTACCTCTCAAAGTATGAAAACCCCGTTTTATATCAATTCTCTCTCCAACAGCATCAAAGTTCTCGCTGTATTTTTAGCAGCAGTAAATTAGCCTCCCTCTGAGTGACTGAAACCAAAGCCAGAAATGGCCTGGTTCATGTGGTGCTGGGGCTGACACGCAGCGCGTTAGCAGCCTCGGAGTTTGTGACATGTGGTCAGGCAGTGGCTGGGCTGCTGTGAGCGAGACAGAAGGCATGCCGGGGTTCTACCAGTGAACGCTGACTCACTGTCCAATCAACAGGACGCTCTGACAAGACGAAGGAGGACTCACTGGTACAGTTGTTGCATGGATACAGGGTGTCACTGGTGTTAAGAGCCAGACCGCAGCATCGGGGGGAGTCTTATGATGGAGAAGTCGTGAGTCGTGCTTTAGAAATGAGCTTTGGCATCCATTTAGGGTTTGCCCGATATGTGTGGTAAGCTGGCTGGAGGAAGCCTTCAAAGCAAAACGATTATGATTTTCAACACGATCTGTGAATGTGTGTTGGAGGGATGACACTCTACTGGCAGCCATGACGCTGGGCGGCCTTCCTCGTGCCTCTGCAATGCTGCAGGGATCGTGTGGAAAGTATCTGCCGGTGACTTTTCCGGTGGAATATCTATAAATGGGAAAACTACAATCCTGACTTCCTGGTTTTCTGCTACCTTTGCCGGACTACAACTAAATTAGCAGCTTTGTATCAGAAAATGTGAATTAAGGAGGAAGAAAGAGGAGAAGAAGAAGAAGAAGAAGAAAAAAAAGAAGAAGAAAAAGAAGAAGAGGAAGAAGAAGGAGGAGAAGAAGAAGCTTTATTCATTTAGCATTCTACATATGTACAATTTTTATAATTTTTATTGTAAAATAACCACAATAACCTATATTCATCTAGGATATTCATAATCATAAATTATCATTATTATTTCATTGTTCTCTGAATTTAACCCATCCTATTGTATAGGAGCAGCTGCAGCATCCAGGGACCAGCTCCAGTATTTTTTCCTACTGCCTTGCTCAGGGGCACAGGCAGGAGTATTAACCCTAACATGCATGTATGTATGATGGTGGGAGGAAACCACAGCAACCACAGGGGACCCACACGGACACTGGGAGAACATGATAACTCCACATACAAAGGACCTAGGGTGGGATTTGAACCCGCAACCTTCTTGCTGTGAGCCAACAGTGGTGACCGCTGCCCCACCATGCCACTCCATGACTATGTCGTCGTACTAATGGCACTGAATGTTATATAGAGACTGCCAGTGACATCACACTACACCTTATTCTCTCAGCACAGTCCCCCTGTGCTGTGCTGCGCATGCGGTGGGCTTACCAAAGCCATACCTGAGCACCATGTTTCCTCCCGTGAGCTAGTGAGAGCAACGAGATGTAAGTGAGTGTGTTCAAGCACAGAGACCGAGGCCTGAGGATGATATCCTCCCACGGGTGACAGCGTAATTTCATCTAAATGCACATAACTTATGTGAGAGGGAATCATTTACGAGCGGGGTAAGAAGTGAGCGGGGAGAGCGAGGGAGTTGTGTGGTGAGCCAGGCTCTGCCGAGGCCCTGAGAAATCTGAAAATCTCTGCTACGCTCCTTCCGCGGAGATATATTTTCTCCTAAGAAGAGGAAAATGAAAACCTTCCTTCCCTCTCCGGGACACTTGAGGTTCAGGGTCACCTGCGGTCACTTCTCCTCCGTCGCTCCTTCCTTTTTAAATCAAGAGCCCGGAGCCCACAGACTTTGGCTGGAGTTCTCCCCACAAGACAGTCAGACAGGCAGGCAAACGGCTGGAATAGGTTTAGTTGGACCTGCTTCGTTCTCTGTCTGTCTGCCCCCCC
>OMLC01051948.1:0-18018 GCA_900302585.1 Regalecus glesne
TAACGTAGTGTACGCTGTTAAATGCCAGGAGGACTGCAGTGACTTGTACATCGGGGAGACCAAACAGACGCTTGCAAAAAGGATGGCGCAGCGTAGGAGAGCCTACACGTCGGGTCAGGACTCTGCGGTCTACACCCACCTACAGGCGAGTGGCCACTCATTCAAGGATGATGATGTTCACATCCTTGATAGGGAGGAACGCTGGTTTGAGAGGGAAGTGAAGGAGGCCATCTACGTGAAGAGGGAGCGACCCTCGTTGAATAGGGGCGGTGGCCTGAGAGTACACCTATCGGCGTCTTACAATGCCGTGATCGCGAACATTCCCCAATCCTCTGTGAATGGTGCCCATTGTCACTGAATGTGCAGTTGATCACCCAACTTGCATGTGAAACCAACCTATTGTTGTGTGGCATCACGGTACTGTTTATAAGGAGGGGGATGTTTGCCTTCAGCTTAGACTGAAGAAGTCACCTGGTGAGTGACGAAACGTTTCTGTAATGAACTTCTGATCCAGCTGAACAGATTCACCTCTTTTGTGATTTCCCTACCTGGATTATTGAGCATGCATCAAGACATACTGCTGCTCACTAATCCTCACTTCTCCTCTTAACCTACCTACCAAAATACTGAACAGGATGGTCTAACACTGGATCATCATCTGGTCCCCAGCCTTCCAGTTCTTTGAGGCAGAAGAAGCAGGGGGCAGTGTCAGGGCTGTTATCGATGGGGTGTGGGTGAAGATGCTTTGGGCATCTGGAGAGAGTGAATAAGAAGTCAAATGTTGTGTATTATTTCATGTGGTTCAGTTTAAATATTGATTTTGACAGCATACAGTTATTCGATTAATACAGGTAATGTATCCAGCTTGGTAATGAGTTGATTATTTGATCTGCAAAGTTATCTTAATCCATATAATGTAATTCTTAGCTCACCAGCTCTCCTGCTAACGCCAGCTACCTTACCTGCATCAACATGTATGCCTGCCACTATAGAACCCCTCGGGCCAATGAACCCTGGCTTCACACAACCTGGCCTAAACGTTCTCTGGTGCATGGGCAAAGCCCCCACTGAATGGCTACCCTGCAAAGGTTTTCAATCTGTTTTCCTAGAAGTCAATATTGGTTCCCCCCTTTGTATGGCTCCATAGTTATACTCTGTGCAAAGTATTTATCTTATCAGTCTTTGAAAGCTAAAATACTATACAGTGTTATACTGAAATACTGTATACTGTTATACCAAAATGCTTTATAATATTATACACAGAATAGTGTTGTGAAGCCCCTTGCTCTGTGTGACTTACACTATGGCGCCCACTGTGCAAGTCTGGTCACCAAGGCTGCTTGTTCAGTGTCATCACTGACATCTGATGGCCCAGATTGGCTCCACAACCATGGCTCTCTGTAAAAGTTATTGGGGAAGTACAAAAATTATGAACATTACAATCACAACATCAGAGCTAGTTAGCAACGTCCGGCTCTTGTGTCAAGCAAGATGGACAGCAAAGACTCTAGCAATGTTCTCTGTGCTACATAGGTAAAATTCTCGGCTGCTCAACTTAAGAGGACATGGCCCAAAGAGATGTCTCAAACACTGGTGTAATGGCCAAAGGACTGCAGAAGAGATTTGGAAGAGGTACCACAGCGTTGGGACTCATGCTGGTCACGAAATCCCTTCTTCAAATAAACCACATATGAAGGGGAGAACGCTCAACATATATGGAGTGGATAAACCCAGTATTTCAAATGCTTTCAAATGCTTTTTTTTCCATCTAGGACAGTACAAGCCTATGTCCTACATGGAATGCTTCACACAATCAGCTGATGACTTCTACTGCTGCCATCAGTGGGTGGTTTCCTTTTATATATAACTGAATAAGTTAACATGTGAATTTATGTAAAAGTCTGGATTAAACCATACAGAAAGTAAGACAGCTCTTTCTTGTGTATATATAGCATGAAGACAGACCTTTGGCAAAATTCCACTTGAGGGACTAATAATGGAATATCTTGTCTTATTTTGTGACCAAATTGACTATATCCAATATTCTGTATTAGTTACCACAGTCCCTAGGTTTTATGTAGAAATGCAGGAGATGGAATTAAATTAGTTTTTTTTCTAGGGGTCGTCTCATACCAAAGCTAAACCCTAAGATACAAGTGATATAGTTAACGTTTCATTTACATGGGCAGTCTTCCCCAACGTCATATGAATGTATGTGGGATGAATGTGAGGCATACATATATAGACAGACAGATAAGACTTACCGCAACATGTTTAAGTCAGGTTTATGAAGTGGAGCTCGGTGGTCTCTTTCTGTTTGTGCATGGCGCTGAAGCTTCAGAAACCTTGCCCACATGTCCACCACGCAGCGGCCGTCCAAACGGACACACACGCTGCACCAGAACAACACGGTTTACATGGTTTAAACTGGGCGTCTCACCAACCTTCACCAAAACTTTCTCTGCTAACCAAATTTTATCTTTAACTTGGAGACAACGACAAAAACACACAGGAAGTGCAAATCCGCACATATCGCGTTTGGCCAGTAGGATATCGCTGGTCACAGTCAAACAGCCACGGTGAACCAACCAATCAGAGGTCCAACGGAAGCGGAAGTAACCCACCAATGAAAGAAATTGAAGCAAAACAGCCGCCATTTCACGTGTAAGAGGTGCTGGCTGGCTAGCGTCGTGTGGACCTTAACAAAATTTCTTTAAATTTGCAAGCGATACATTGATTTGAAATCCAAAGAACTACTGATTACATTTAAAGGTAGAGCTTTTTAATTCTGTTTATTTTTCTGGCCTACCGTCCGGTTTTGAGAGGTGGGAAGGGAAATGAGCTACGGAAGGCCGCCACCCGATGTCGAGGGAATGACCTCCCTCAAAGTGGATAACCTGACTTACCGGACTTCGCCGGAGACTTTGCGTCGGGTTTTCGAGAAGTATGGCCGGGTGGGTGACGTGTACATACCCCGGGACAGGTACACTAAAGAAAGTCGTGGCTTCGCATTTGTACGTTTCCACGACAAGCGCGACGCTGAGGATGCCATGGACGCCATGGACGGGGCGCTGCTCGACGGGCGGGAGCTCCGTGTACAGATGGCGAGATACGGCCGCCCACCGGATTCCCACTATAGCCGTCGTGGAGGCGGTCAACCTCGTAGATACGGAGGAGGCTACGGACGCAGAAGCAGGAGGTAAAGGCCATTCGTGTCATCTCGAATAGAAAGAGTTGCATTCCCGTCATGTGCTGTCCATGTGTGGTTGTACATAGTGACCGTATCTTTGGGACCTTGTTTTCGATTTTAAGCAACCGAAACAAATGAAAAAAGTTTATTTCGAAACACGTTGGACTTTGTAACTTATTTTTTTTAACAATATTATGCACATTCTTCTAGTCTATCACATCTAGACATTAATCACATACTGTTTCTATGTTGATATGGTCTGTCACAATTTGTACATGAGTGTTTATTTTACAACATGCACACAATATAATCTTTAGTTTTTTCAAATGTTATACTTTTTTGTCAGTTTTTCTTGTTCCTGTTATATTAACCTCTGAAAGCTGGAACAAACTCTCCCCAGAAAATCAAATATTGATGTGCTCCTTAAATAGTTCAAATTTCTATATTCTAGTCAAGTCTGTATATATTTTATGTGCAACATAAATATATCATTTAAAAAAGACCATGGAAGACTACACTTTTGAATTGATGTTAATAGACCTATCCCAGTGGTTCTTAACCCTAACCTTCTTCAGTGACTCCCTGTAGTGTTTGTTTTTGTATAGACACTTACCTGTTGTGATCAAATGGCTGCACTGCCAAGGGTCACGCTGGTTCAGTGGTAGAGTGCGCACCTACAAGTCACATGTTGCAGATTCTATCCCAACTCAGGATGTTGGGGTCCTTGAATGGTCAATAGGCTATGCAAAAAACAACAACTGAGACAACAGTTAAGTAACTACCTGACTGAACAGAATATCTGAAGTAAGGGTGGTCCCTGAAGATCAGGGTTTATTGCCGCTGACCTATTTTAACAAGTTGTTGTCCATTACTTAAATATCGTTTGAATCAATTCAGTTCAATTTCGCTGATACCATACCGTCTGAATTTATCAAGTACCATATTGTGATCAATGGTATAAAAAGCGGTTTTTAAATATTCCTACTGCATATCTTTTTTTCAATGCAATTACCAAGTTCTATTAATCCAATTGGCGCCATTGATGTCAATCAGTTTGCCTCTAACCTATACTTGCTTTATTCTTTGTTAATCTGCCTTTCTCCAGCCGCTCAGCCAGTCCCCGTCGCCGCAGACGCAGCCGCTCCAGGAGCAGAAGCCGGTCACATTCCCGAAGCAGGTCCCGGTACAGCCGGTCCAGGTCCCGCTCCTATTCACGATCCAGGTCCAAGTCCAGAAGCCCCCGAAGAAGCAAATCAAAGTCTCCCTCAAGGTCACGGTCCCGTTCTAAATCCAAGTCACGCAGTAGAACCCCGCCTTCCAACAAAGGGTCAAAGTCCAGGTCCAGGTCCAAGAGCAAGCCCAAATCTCCAGAGGATAATGGAACCGAGTCATAGCCCAAATCTGGACACAATGAGACGGTATTCATGGGAGGGGAGATCATTTACTCAAGGTTTCATAGTGGGTTTAGGTTTTCCAAATCGCGTCTTGTGTAATGGCATTCTGCAGTCTTGATCTTGCTTTAGTGTTGTTCAGATGATAGCAACCAAGCCTGCAGAATGTGCAAACGTATTGTTTTGACAAATGAGTGAAGTGTGGGGCCGATATATCTACTGTACCAGTTCTGATTATGCTTAACCATGGTTGTGTGTGATCATCCAATAGTGATGGCTCTTAGTTTTACTCTATTATATACATTTGACATACAGGGGTGGATGGGTGTGTGTATGTGTGTGGATGGTTTGGGAGGCGAGGATGCTTCACTCAAACGTTCACCTTAATGTGGAATTTTTCCCTCCAAGCTGCGGAGTCCGGGTTGCAAAGAGAGGAGTTGGGGGTGTGGCAGTGTGAGAGCAGTTAGTGTGTGACCCGCCCATGTGACCTGTCTGTTGCTGAGGGCGATGGCAGTTGCTAAGGAGCAGGTCACCAAGGCAACGATGGTTGCTATGGAGCAGGTCGTCATGGCGGTGGTTCGGGCTGTCAGTTGGTGTAAGAGGTGGTGTGGTGAGGTACGTTCACAGGATCACAGGCAGACGCACTGAGTGCTGTACCAGTCTGTGTCTGTGGTTTCCCCAGCCACTCACAAAGGGGATGGACTCCAAGGTTTGTCTTTCAAATATGCCCGACTAAGTCATTATGTCTATTAGAGCTAGGATTTGGGAGAGGCCCCCTTTTTATTAAAAAAAAAAAGCTGTGTGAAGAAATAAGAAAATCCGGCTATTTGGGTGTTGTTGTTTTTTCAAAAGACTTGATTCCTGCTAATTTGGAGCCTGTCTATTGAATAACATCCTTGGGGGAAGTTATTTAAAATAATCACTGGACAAAAAACCAGGTACAGAACTCACTAATAGTTTTGCTCCAATTAACACCATCCTGTCTTTCCTTACAGATCTCTGCTGGGTGAGCCTTTGTTGAGGACATCGGGAAGAGCTTAACACTGAGCAAATGGAGCCCACTTTACACCCGTTGATTACAGACCAAAAGGTTATTTCAATTTGGTCTCAGATGTTTAAATGAGTCATGTTTTCACTTACCCCCAAATTTTCTGTCCCATTTGTGATATTTGTTCATTTGCCAGAGCATGTTGGAAAGGGGTTTGTAAGTTGAAGGTTTTTCCCTTTTATCAAAAAAAGTTGAATCTTCTCATTTGGACAGTTAGACACAATGTTTTATTAATCCGTTCATCTGAACAGCTTGGCACAACATTTTCTAGAATGTATCTAGATGAACAGATTCAGCTTTTTGTTTTGCTATCTTTATTATTGAGCATGCATAAAGAAGTTTTTCCCTTTAGTTTTCAGTTCATTGCTTTTGGATTCAGTTTGTAACTGTTGAATTAGTTTTCATTGTGTAGAAATTTGTTAATAAAAAAATCCTTGTTTGAGACTTGTTCCAGATGGATCTGTAAGAATTTGTTTTAATTTCCCAAGGTGATGTAGAAAGGGCACCATGTTGGATGTGGAGAGCCTCACAAAAAATGAATTCCACTGTTCTACACAAATATAGCATAGTGTATGTACAGTGACATAAAAGTAAAGTATAAAAACCCTTATACTCTTTAGCATTTGTGGTTTGCTAATGCAGCAAGTGTTTGTCATTTCTTTTCTGTCTGATAACATTTGTTTTGCTATCATATGACTCTAACCCTCTTTCTTGTGTATCTTTTGTGCACTAGGCGCAGTTGTGTAGCAGTTGAGTAATGCTGGTTAGCTGTTAAGATGCTGTGCGGTGGTGAGATGGTGTGGCGTGTTGCGGTGCAGAGTGCCCGGCGCTGTTCCGGGGCTCGACCCTCCGCTGCCGTTTGCCGGTTTGTAAGATCACAGGTGTGGCAGATCATCCATCCTTACCTGTCTCGTGACTTCCCCCCCTCAATGTTCTTTACAAATATTTCTCTCAACTTTTCTTTTTCTCCTTCCCTCCCATTTCCCCCTGGTTTATCCACTGCTGAGCTGGTTTTGCCCACAGTATGACATGGGAGTCTAGGGTGACTCATGATAGGTTGGAGGGGCAGTTCCAGCAATTTGAGTTATCTGTGTACTGCATCCTTTTGTGAACACCTCAATGTTTTGTTGCTTCAGGTGAATATTAATAAAATCTTTGTGGTAAAAAAAGTTTGTTGGAATTATTGAATAATGCTTGATGTTGTGGCTATTATGGTTGGCATGGCTCGGAAGAGAGTGGGTCATCTTGTAATCAGAAGGTTGCTGGTATGATTGTGGCTCCCTTAGAGTGCCTTGTCAAATTTATTTGTATAGCCCATTAGCATTTTGAAGTTTCCTTGAACAACACACTAAACCCCAACTGCAGGTACCCACTGCTCTTGTACAATATTGTGGGTTCTAAGCAGAGGGAAAGTTTCATTGTAAGAATACATCCATTCATGGTCAACCACTTATCTGAAGTCTTGCTGGAGCTTATCCCAACACTCATTGGGTGAAATGTGGAGAAGCATCCTGCAAATGTTGCCATTCCATCACAGAGCTTAAGTGGTCAGGGGTTCAATATTTTGCCCAAGGACACCACATTATGCTTTCTACTGGGGTCAGGGATCAAACCGCCAATATTGCAATTACTAGACAACCAACCGCTCCACCTCTTGAGTAATGTCACCCGATTTATAAGCATACATGTCCAAATACATGGGCTCACCTATATCTAGTCTAAGATTTTATACACTTATCTTGTATTATTTACAGTCTTTTGCTGTTGGATCCAGAAAAAGGGGACCGATTTATGAAATAATTTGCCTTTATGCTATGCTGAAAGCTTGCAACATGGTGCAATAAGTATATCCCCTTGGTCAATATTCCATTCAACTGTTATTACCATGGACGTGTGAATGAAAGTGGCATTTACCCCGCTGAGGTAAAGCCCAGTTCGACTTTACCAAACGGAACATCACGGATCTTGTCAAAGACCATTTATGTCAATGTACACAGGGCTAATACGATTACCTGCAAAGCAGTGCGTCGAGCCCCAGCCCTGATCAGGACAGGAGACTTACCTTCGGACGGATCACCGGAGGTAGACGTGGGGGTGTCACCAAAGGAAGTGACGTACAGTCGGTGCGCTACTTGTTCGGAGTAAACGAAGACGTTTGGGGGAGCGAATGACGGCTCAGGATGGCGAACAGCAACTGAGCTTATTTCGGTTTAACGAAAGCAAAAATAGTGGAGTCAGAAATTATCGGAAAGGTTGAATAGCTGCGAACAACGTGTATTGGCTAAAGGACTAGTCAAGGCTAAAACGGTTCGCGAATCGATGCCCGGTGCAGCAATGGATCTAACTTTTATAATCTCGGGCATAATTTTCACACTTCTTGCTATTGTTGTGGTCACATCGCTATTTAACGGTTCATCAGCCGACTTGGCAAAGAGTTATTTCAGACACACGTCAGAAGCTAAAGCCAAAGGATTAGATAAATCTGGGCCAAAGCAGAATGGTCATCTACCCAACAAGAAGAAAACCGTAGAAGACTGGAGTGAAGTGAGTGGGAGTTCCCATGACCACTGGGATGTGGTGAAATCTGTCCTTTCTGTAAGTCCACTTGTTACCTTGTACTTGATATACGGAATTACGTCTCAGTAAATAACTCGTCATTATTTACGCTACCAATCAGGCCCATTCACACTCGGTAGACTTTCGTGATTTTTACAGACTTGTTAGTCTTTAATAACCTGTTAGTGGTTGAGCATATTGGTTGGATGGCTCCCAGTGCCACTGAGGCAGAGGAGCATAATATTGGATCTGAGGAGGGATGCAGAGTATGGCGAGGTGGCCTTACCCTTGCCATCAGAGAGAGATGTTGGGACTAGAACAGCATCCAGGATGAAGAACATGATTTTTTTTGGGGGGGGTGTTTGTGGAAGTATACTAACATTACATGAGTATATGGTAATTGAGAATTATATCCTTATTTTGAGATTATTTTGAGTGAGGGGGGTTGAAATTAACGTGTCCCACCTGACTCCTTAATTCTCTGACAGGAGGACTCCTATTGTCAACCTCACAAGGAAGAATTGGCAACACCATTTGAACACTCCAAATCCACATCTAGCCTCTCCAGCTACAGGCCTCCATCTAGGGATATGAGCTTAGACCTAGATTCATCATCTGAGACCTCACCAGGGAGGGGTCTGGGGTCATTCATTGGGCTCTCTGAGAAGGAGCTCCTAAAGTGTGCTTTCTCTTCCCCCCAGACTGAGGAAGCCACAGAGAGCCCGGAGATCAATGGTGAGCATCAGATCCATAAATTTAATGCTTAAACTGTATTTATGGTGATTTGTTTTGAATTAGGCCATTTAAAGTAACACGCTGTTAGTTTTTAAACTGAGATCATAGTCTATTTCATCAGATCAGATGGAGTCAAACACCAACAATTCCATGAATTACACCCCTGGGACAGCGAGAACTAACCATATGCAGATGATGATGTCCAGAGAAGAACTGGAGGAGGAGCAGAGGTCAGTGCCAGGATGTCTAAAGTGTTTTGCACCACAATATCATCTTTAACCAAACTCCTAAAGTGACTTTTATCAGCACTTAGGACTGAAAACCAGTCCCAGCCATAATCTCTGCTCAGCTTTCTACTCCACGGTCCAACTTCTACTTGTTTTCTGACTCCTGCTAACCTTCTCTACACCCTCTCTCCACATGTCTCTCTGTTGCTAGCATGTCACGAAAGCCTTCCATGTTTAGCGATTGCATCATCTTTAGGCTTTGTGCTAGACAGAGTAAGGCGAGATTGAGTGTGTGCCAAGTATTACGTTGGAGATGAATGGCGTGTAGTCCTATCTCAAAGAGGTGTGTGAAATGGGAGGAAAAAAATTAGAACATAGCAGTGACCAATGGACGGTTTAATCACATTTTTTTTGTAATCCAGGTTTCCTCTCTTTCATTTATTGTCCCCATCATTCTGGGGCAGTATTCCCCACAGAGCTGTATGTAAGCCTGTTGGACAAATATGAGTAAACAATGCCTCAGCTCATTCGGTAGTTGGTTCAATTTGGTAGGTTCAATCTTTTTCTTTTTCTTTTTGGAGGCTGCATACTGGTTCTGTCAGGAGCTATTGCCAAAAACATCCATCTTGAAAGACCCGTGAAACATCTGATTTCCTGTCCTGTCATGCTTGGTCACGCAGCCACCCAACACCCACCCTGACCTCAGTCTGCCTCCTCGGTCCCATACATTCTGTTTACATATGTCCTTCTTGGCTCTAAAGCCGGTGTGTCTCAGGTGTGTGGAGGTGTTAACTGGGTGGGTTTCCAGGTGTCATCTCTGACTGAGGGTCAACTGAGTGTTAGTTAACTCTCTAAGGGCTTGCCTAGGCCACTAGGAGACCCACGGCAACGTAAAACGTTGTTGCCAAGCGGTTGGCTTGCAAAGCTTTTCAGTAGCACAGGGAGAACCATGACCAGTAAGTGTCTTGATGCATGCTCAATATTCCTCAATCCTCCAACTTTTCCCTATGTTAAATCTTGTATATAGTTTAAGTCCACGGAAAGGAAATGAAAGTGGCCTGCAGTGACCTTGAAGTTCTAGATCTGACATTGAATTCTAGCCTAGGTGCGTTTGCTGAAAATAGTGCTGCTTATCTGCTCTCTATTGCTTGTGTCAAGAATGCTTGGTTAGATTTTACCTTTTGCTGCATTGCCTTTAACACAAAATATAATTAACTAGCCTTTAAATACAAATCCATTAATCCAATAAGCGGATTCGGATTCTGATATATAAGAAAATCTCACTAGTGGATTCTTGACTGTATCCCTCCCCCTTCCCAGGGTGCAACGTGAACAGCTGGCAGCCATCTTCCAACTGCTGAAAGAGAACAAGGAGACCTTTGGAGAGGTGTCTGAGGGAGACTTGGAGGAGCAACTCAAGCTCTACTCCATCTGAGCCACAATGTGCACTCTCTTCTTCTTTGTTGTGATACGTCTGCTGATTGTGCTCCGAGCCTACGTGCACAACCCAAAGACTGTTACATCACACGCGATGCAAAGTTCACAAACTCATTAACTCGAGCCACGCAAATTACACTCCGACACATCACACACGGTAAAGTCAGAAGTATTCCAGACGCACCAACCGTAACCCGGGCTTACATTTCATGTCATTTGTTTGTGTACTTGGGTTCTATTCAGCTTCATCTATAGTCCTGTCAGCGTGGAGAAATGCAGTTCTGTCTGTTGCTGGACAGGACAGACATCACTATGCCCTCCTATTTGAGCAAGACTGAGATCATTGACTGTTCTTTCTACTAGTTTTATATATGTATTAAAAACAATGTATGTGATTGATTAATTGCACTTTTTTTCATATTGTTTACTCTTGAAATACTCTATCTGAGATAGGTGTACAACCCCCCCCCCGTAAGGCCACTTCTGTACCAGGTTAAGCAAGTGGGAAATCAACTTGTTATGATTGTACTCACACTGTTTGCATGGAGGTTTGCGTTCTCACAGTGCTGTAAAATCCTATTATTTGTGAATGGTTGACTTTCCATTCGAAGATTTATTGCCCGTTTGCTACACAGTAACTAGGTGGGAGAGGGTGTGGAGGACAAACAAAGTTGAGTCGTCATTCTACCATGAAGGGATGGTATCGCTAAGTTCCCCGAGATTCTCACCTTGGCTGCTGGTGATCTCTCTGTGTGTCGTGCTTTATTTTCTAACAGTGGAGCGTATTTTGTAAAGAATCAAGTAAGTTCTCTCAGAATTATACTTGCCTATTGTTTCGAAAATGTGCGTGCTCAGAGAGGACAACCAGTGGAGGTGGGCGAAGATAACTATGGACTATGCAGTTTATATTGGACATGTTTAGCCAGTGGATTCATTTCTGATTCTTTTTACTTCTGAAAGTGTTCAGATATTAATCTTCACAGTGGTTGTTTTGTAAGCAGAGTTGATGGCTAATTGAGACGAGGGAGGGGGATCGTGTACTAGTCAGAAGATTGGTGGTTTGATCTCCGGTTCCTTCAGAGAGTGTGTCAGTGTCCTGGAGCAAGACACTGAATCCCTAACTGGTTGGGAGAGCAGATTTAGCCTGGTGGCTAAATCTGGCATTTTTACGTTCTAAATGTTCATTTATATGTACTGTCCCTGTGCAATTATTATTACTGTTGATGTTGTTAAGTCAAGTCAATCTTATTTGTATAGCCCATAATCACAAATTAAAAGTTTGCCTCTGTGGGATTTACAATAACACAGCCTCCTGTCCTTACACCCTGTTATTATTATTATTTTATTATCATCATCAGTTTAGTAATGCTTAGTTGACTAACGCTGATGTTTTGTATTCCAATTGTTTTCTGTGAAGCTTCCAGCTCTACAGAGCACTTCTCTCAGCGTGAGAGCAACACATTGAGACAGATGGCGTCCCTGACACGTACTCAGGGCACAAACACAAAATGATTTCACCCACGGCTGTGAACAAAACAAGGAAAGTCTATTTGGATCAGATGGCCCGAACACCACTTAACACCTGTGAGACCCAATAACGAAGTCACGAGGGACTCTTCCACGTATGAACCGACAAGTTCCCCCACGGAGACCCTCATCCCCATCCTCTCCAAAACCAGACTTTGAGAAGTTGCCCTGATGGGATTTTGAAGAGGTTTACATCCAGTGCCCACGAGCCAGACTGACAGTAAGCGGACTACACAAGGATGGGTCGGCATAAACTGAACTGAATATCTGTGGAAGTGGGTAAGCATGACAGGTATTTTCTGCCGGTGCATCGACAGTGCGTCAGTGTATTCCTCTATTTGTATTATTAATGAATTAGTTAATTAAGATTAATAAGATTATCCTTCAATCAATCAAACGTTATGTCCACCCTTACATCAGATGTACCCAGGCTTCATCCATCGGTGTGTGCTGCAGGATGAGCATGGTGGCAATTCACTATTTTACCCTTGTTTTACATTGACAAATCTAAATCAGGACTTTATCCTTTATCATTGTTGTCTGCATTGTCAGACTTGTCCAAATTCCCCGAGGAAGACTGAGGACTTGAGTTTTAAGCAGGTCGCAGTTCCTAACATAAGCCTATTCATGTACAAAGACTCCCTCAACATCAGCGAGTGGAACAGACTTGCTCGTTTTAACAACCCATTCGGTTTCATGGAGTATAACCACAATGGTAGGTGTGTGTGTGTGTGTGTGTGTGTGTGTGTGTGTGTGTGTGTGTGTGTGTGTGTGTGTGAGTGTGTGTATAGGAGGCAATGTGTCTAAAAGGCACAAAGTGTAAACCCTCTAACAGCACCTTGCGTGCATTATAATTGAACCACATGATCAATATGTGTATGTGTCATTCTGGTCCACAGAGGTGAAGGGAGCCGTGGATTTGATCCCGAAGCCCAAGGGAACCTTTACTCTCTCCCAGAAAAGACCCAAGTGGATGTGTGCTGTGCTGTTGTCAGCACTCTCATTGGCTCTCATGTGGGACAAGAAATAGATTCACATGATTATGTGTTCCGGTAAGGGTCAAAGGTCATAAGCAGGCCACATCATCAAACCATAAGACTGCTTTCGTAACTACGATTACATCTACTGGAATGAGAAATTACGGTTTCTTTCTCACAGATTGAACACGTCAAACAGGAGCTTGCTTTGCTTTGTCGCCTCTCTCGGTTTACCTTTCTGAGCCAAGCTAGCGAGGACGTTTAAGTCTCTTTACCACTCCTGCTATTCGTGTAGGTGACATTTGCTCATGGTGTGGATCCTCTTAAGAATAACTATTCAACAATCATCACAGGAGCACACACACACACACACACACACACACACACACACACGCGGTGTCAGACGAGTTGCACAATGGATAGTCTGTATAACAAGTTTGGTGAAGAGAAAGTAAGCTGTGTGTTGTAGTTTTCTATCCTGAGAGAGATGCAACATAGGACGGTGGAGAGAAAGAGGTCAGAGAAGGTGGTGCAGGGCAGCTAAAGGTGGCATTCAACACAACGCGCCAGCTTCTCCCAAGTCTAACGCCTGCGTGTCGTCTTACTGCTCGGCTCATGTTTTACTGGTCCGCACGTGGGGCCCCACATGTTTGGTCCCCACCCGATAAGCAGCCTTTCCCTGTAGATGCTTCCCGACACCGACTGGTAAATTGGGTTTGTGAACGCAGTGGCGAGATTCGAGAACTTTATCGTCATCATGCACGTGTGACGGAATTGCTGTAGCTAGCACGGACATGGAGCTGAATTCTCTGGTTTAGAACGTCAGCTCAGCTCAGGCAAACGTCTCCACCAGGACACTTTGTCAACAGCAGAGAGGTCAGCAGTGGTAGATTAAGTTAATGGTTGACAGTGGGGCAGTGATATGCACCGTTGCCTTACAAGAACTTGGTTTTTGAGTTGTGGCTCCAATTCCCGTGTGCCTGGTGTTTGCATGTCCTAGCAGTAATTATGTGGGTTGCCTCAAATACATGCAAAGTCAGGGCATGAGATACTCCCTCCATTGGCCTTATCCAAGGCACGCCCCCCCACCCCCTGTCTTGGCTGCCTGCTGCTCCAGAGTGAGGAGGGGTCAACTGCAGATGACAAATGTCCCTGCAGGGACTAATAAATCACAACTTGACTCATTCTATTGGTTCTCTGAGATTTGGGCCGATGGTTTCTCAGTTTTGGATGAGGCTTCGTAAGGTTTAACTGCGAAATGCAGAAATATGATGAAGTCAGCTTATGAGGGAATTTTCCATTTACAGTGTTACATAATGTTAAAATCCCAGGCGGACCTTAAAATGATATCAAAAGGATTTTTCTTCTTCAGTCTTTTTTTCTTCTTCTTTCTTTTGGAAGCCTTTTCACTATTTCAGTACTGTATAGGCTTCAGTGCCTGGGTTTGGACGGAACACTACCCGAGGCTGCTCAACATATATAATTTGACTTCACCATCTCTTCCTGCCACTCTGCTGCTCAGCGGTAGAGCAGAGCTTCAGGAACTGACGAGCCAGAGGTCGCAGGTTCAAACCCACAACAGGGCATCAGGAAGGGGATCTAGCCCTAATCGCTCAAGCTCCATCTAAATCTATATGGGGGGGTAATCATTGTGTATAAGAATGGACCTCATAACGAAATGAAAGAAGAAAAGTAACTTCATTTGGTCATTGTAAGAACACAATGACATCTATTCCTCTGCATTTAACCCATCCTATTGTATAGGAGCAGTGGGCAGCTGGAGTGCCCGGGGAGCAGTCAGGGGTTCAGTGTCTAACTCAAGGACACTTCAGCACACTTTCTGAAGGTACTGAGGGTTTAACCGGTGACCTTCCGATTAATAGAGGACCTATTTAACTTCCTTAGCCATGACTCCCCTTAAAAATAGGGTAGAGCTCAAGTGCAGTCCCCAACTATCATATGTGTGTGGGGACAGCAAAGCCCACCCGGTAGGACGGTTGGCCAACAACTGTAAGATTGATAGTTCATCTCTCGACCCCTTGCAGAAAGTGTGTCAAAGCGTCCTCCAGCAGGACACTGAACCCCTATCTGCTCAAGCCTATTGATGCAATGGTAACGTGTGGTCCCACCTGAGTCCTGGCCTTGTTTCACTGGTAGAATGAATGGTGCTGTCGCCAATGGTTACGAGGAAGACGTGGGAAGCAGAACCTCAGTGTACGTTCACACGGCCCACTTCTATTACAGCGTCACTGTACTATTTCACCAAGTACGGATTCAAACCCGGCCCTCATGATGAGGTAACAGCACTGGGATACTGAGGCCATGTCCTTCATGTCCAATGCACACAAGCCACACGGCGTGTGTTCGCACAGCTGTGTTGTCTCTCTCGCAGGGTATTAAGTATGTGATGATTCCTGAGGGTCTGAGGGATTTCCAGTGGCTGCAGGGTCTGCTCAGTAGAGAGTGGGTCTCTGCTGGCCCATACAAGTCCTTGCGGTGAATATTTACTCTCTACACACACTATAAACGTTCACACACACAACCACAGTGGCAGTGAGAAGGAGCAGCTTTTTCCTGTATAGGCAGGCGTCATTTTACAAGCTACTCCAAGCACTTCTTACTTCCCACGAACTCCTGTCTCTACACAGGCCATGGACGTAGTACCCCGGGCAGTTTGTTGCAAGTCGTTTCTACGTCCTTCATTCGGATTTCCTCGGATATGTGCAGAACACGTCGAGTCCCCGTTTATGACAGATTTATGTCCACAAGGCAACGTCCTTTTGTGTGCATATTGAGACGCATGACTTCACCCCTTTCGCTTGTCCGTAGGTTCCGGAAGTCTTCAGAATTCGACGGAAATGACTGGTTACGGTGAGACACACTAATGGCGCCGTCACTCTGTTCCTGGCTACACACGGATGTGACCTAGTTAATAAACGTTATTCGAGATTAGCGATAGATTGTTAATCTCTCACTGTGCATAATCACATCTGTGGTGTACACGTAACACCGGATTAACCGGTAGAATTTTATATCGGTCTTCTTCCCTTTCTCTCACCGTGGTGGACGAATATATGACTAGGAGAGCTTTAATAATAGTGTTCCGTTCTCTCTTTAAGTGTCACTTAACAGTACATGTCGGTGTGTTTGGTCAAATCCAGTTCTCTGTCACACAAAAGGTGAAATGGTTCAACTGGATGAGAGGTTAATTAAGAAACGTTTAGTCACTCAAACGGGAGACATCTTCAGGCTGGGCTGACTGCAGCATCCCCACCCTTATAAACAACACAGCTGCATGCCAAACAACAAAGGCTGGTTTCATATGCAAGTTGGGTCATTGACTGAACATTCAGTGTAAACTTGCTCATTCAGACCAAACTGGAATATGAAACGAGCCTTTGTTGTGCGGTATGTAACTATGTTGTTTATGAGGGTGGGGATGCTGCAGTCAGCTCAGACTAAAGATGTCACCCGTTTGAATGACGAGACGTTTCTGAATGAACTTCTCATCCAGTTGAACCGATTCACCTTATTTGTGATTCCCCTTCCAGGATAATGGATTATGCATCAAGACAGTCCTCTATGTAGTTTATTCCAGGTATTGCCGGCAAGTAATGTTTTCCCCAGCTTTTGCTGCCACTGGGAAATATTATAATCTAAGGTCATGTGCTGCTACTGCTGCATTGTGGATTTGAGCCATATGCATTTTGAAAACAAAAGGATGGGATCATATATTATAAGATAAGGTAAGATAAGATATCCCTCTATCAGTAACACAAAGGGAGATTTGTAGTGTTACAGCATCAAAGTGGAAACAGGTTGGGAATTAACCAAGGGGAGATATTGCAAAATATGAGCAGTATATACAGTTTAATCAAAAAAAACACAAAACATCTGGGAAATGGCTGTAAAGTTTTTGAAAAAATGCAAAATGTGTGTGCAAAACTAAAAAAAATCCTTGGATCATGCAGCTCAACTTCCTCACCATCTTGTGCCCAATGAAATAGAAAAAGCTGAGGTGTATTGAAACACCATGGTGAAATGTATTGACACTGCTACTGTATTCTAGGTCATACACTTCTCCAGTCCTCCACTAAGACATATCAACATCTCCTCAGCTTCCCAAAGGCCTTACCGCGGTTTTGTTGACGTAAATTAAAGCTATTACCGTGGATTCAAAGTTCAAGCAACAATAGAAAAAAGTGCGACTTTATGAAAGAGTCTGGAGTTGAACGTGTCTCTTTAGTAATCGCCGTGGTCATGTTGAGCTGGAGAAGTGTTGTTTGGTGCTGAGAGAGCTGCAGGAATGTGTCAACACAGATGTTCCCCACACTGAAGTTAACCGACTCTGTCATCCGTCCCACAGGTTTACTGCACAAGCAGGGTCCTCTCCCAGGACCAGGGGAAAGTATTGATCACCACTTGGTCTCTGTAATGCCAAATGCACTTTCAATGACAGAACAGGCCTTTGCATGTTGCAGCGTCTCCCCAGGAGGGGGCGTAGTTTGACATTATGAGGGTTAAGTGTTCAATCTTTGAAATAAGAAATTATAGTTTGCCATATACATACATGAAGCCAAAGTTCTTCTCTGCATTTAAGACATCCTATTTTATGGGAGCAGTGAGCAGCTATAGCACCCGGGGACCGATCCCAGTTCTTTCTTCTGTTGCCTTGCACAGGGGCACAGGGCAGGAGTGTTAACCTTAGCATGGATGTCTTTTTGATGGTGGGAGGACACTGGAGGACCCGGAAGAAACCCACACAGATATCGGGGAGCACATGAAAACTACACACTGAAAGGACCTGGGACGGGATTCGAACCCAGGACCTTTTGGCTGTGAGGCAACAGTGCTAAACGCTGCCACCCATTTGGATTTGTAGGCCTTGACAAAAGGCTTGATTGCTCTGTAGGATTTAGAAGTGACAACA
>OMLC01051953.1:0-10378 GCA_900302585.1 Regalecus glesne
TATAATCTTAGTGGGACAAGGGAGGATGATGGCTAAGCTGTCATCCATGATGGACAATAGTTCTCACCCCATGCAGGACTACATAGCTAGACTAGAGAGCTCCTTCAGTAACCTGTCACTGAAGGAGCTCTCTAGTCTAGCAATGTAGTCCTGCATGGGGTGAGAACCATCGTCCATCATGGATGACAGCTTAGTCATCATCCTCCCTTGTCCCACTACCTCCACAGTGGTGAGGGGCATCCCAGTACAGAGCTAGCTCTCTAGACCAGTTGATCAAGTCTTTTATATTGTTCCTTTAAAGTGAACACATACAACAGATCAGAGGCTACATTGGATTACTTCAATTAAATATATTAAAATACAAAAAAACATTTTCCCAGATCAAATACAAAGAATACTATGTTAAGAATTAAGGGGCGGGATGGTGATAGGAAGGTTACAGGTTCGATCCCCATACCTGCAGAGAAGTGTGTCGAAGCATCCTTGAGCAAGACACTGCTCTGCTCGGTCATGGATAGCTGACCTATACAGGGTGTACCCCACCTTTCACCCGATGAGAACGAAAAGAGGCTCCAGTTCCCCGCGAGCCGATTTCGGATGGGTGGATGGATGGATGGATGTTCCTATAAATTTGATTATTATTACTATTACATCATTTTCTAACCTAGCTCTCTCTGTGTCTTAATTTCATATTCTATCCTAGTCGGTCCTATGGTATTATGGATGGATTGATGGATGATGTTAAGAGTTAAACTGTTCATGCGACTGTGTGATAATCCATCACACACTTTCACCATTTATTTTCCATGGTTTTGAATAGTAAAGGTGTTTGGTTATCATAGCTGTCTAATTATCATACTACTTAAAAAAAATGTAACGTTTTTTTTCAACTTTATGTCATTCACTTTGTGTCCAGCCCAGCCACCTGTCCTCGTTCCTCCCATCCAGACCTGTACCTTCACCTCTAGGGAGCACTCCCCTCCAGGCTCACTCCTCTCCCTCTACTCTCTGCTGGCTCTCTGTGCACTGCTACTGCTGTCCAGCTTATCTGTGGCCCTGCTGGTTCTTCTGAAGAGATTAAGGACCCGATGGTCCAGACCTGGGCCCAGTCTGACAAACCAGACTCAGGCCGAAGTGGTCAGAACAGCGCCAAGTGACAAGAAAATAGGTCAGTCCAACAAGGCCATTTGTCTGGGAATGACAGACTCTGAAAAGGATTTATTGTATCGTATGTCTCCTGTTTTATGGTTAATCTACCCTGCCTGGGTACTATGATCTACGTATGTAAAAAACGAGTCAATTTTAACAAAACATTTAATCTCAACATACTCTAATTTAATTTCAGCAACTAAGAGGATAGAAAGCTCAACAGAAATTTGCCACTTTCTGATAAAGGGCAAACGTCTGTTTGGCAATTATGCAGTAGTGGCTGTAATATTTTCTTCCATCCATCCATTGTCAACCATTTATCCAAAGTCGGGTCGGGGGGGAACTGGAGCCTATCTCCATTCTCATTGAGCGAAAGGCGGACACATCCTTGAAGGGTCGCCAGTCCATCACAGGGCAGAACAATTAGGGGGGAGTGTCTTGCTCAAGGACACCTCGACACGCTTCTCTGCAGCTCGGGGGCTCGGACCCGAAACCCTTCGATTGCCATATATATATATATATATATATATATAACACACACACACATACACACGTTTCATGTGTGTCATAATTAGTGCCCATGCTGTGAGGGTGGACACGGACTTTGATGGAGGTTAGGGGGCTGGACGCCCTTATGGACGCCCTGTGGTGGGGTTGCGTGGCCTGCCTCTGGCTAATCGGTTCCTGAAGCAAGCACTCTAACCATTGAGCTACCCGGACCCCACATATACACACACAGACACACACACACACACATGTATATATATGTGATTTCCCCATGTGGATTATTGAGCATTTATAACAAAACAGATAATTAGTTGAATGACAAGTTAAAACCTCACAGAATAGAGACATTTTAAAGTGTTCATTTAAAAACACTCTGTGTGTGTGCTGGTGTGTGTGCTCCTGTGTGAGTAGGTGTGTGTGTTTGGGGGGGATGTGCACGTGTGTGCGTGTGTACATTTGTATTCTACTGTCTCTCCACAGACTACATGATGGACACGAAAGCCCTTCCCCCAGTTGAAACCAGTCAAACCAATGAGTCCACTCCAACAGAGACCTGTGAGTGTGTCCATTGCTTCAGAGACCTCCGGGTGCCAAGCTGGAAGGACGACAAACTACTGAGAGAGTCTTTATCCATCTACCAGCCAGGCGTCCTACTGCCGACCTGCTCCCAGAGAGGAAAGCCTCTCCTGAATGAGGCCAGATGTGGAGGGGGGGATTGCTAGAGGTGGACTTCATTCATCTTCTTAATGAAAGGAAAAATAGATATGAATTTCACTTAATTAATTTTGTCAATAATCGATGGTTTTACTCTGTTTTTGAAAATGTTCCTCATCATGCTTTACAGGCACCGGGGCTGCTCAAAGCTCCTAAGCAATAGGATGAGTTTAATGTGGAAAACAATGTCAATTGGATGTATGTACAATGACAAATTAATAAAGCCTCTTCTTCTATTTAATAGTATCTGTCAACATATTATTTCTGTTTTAAATTGTTAAGCCCAAAGGTTGTGTTTCTTTTTATCGAAACAAAACCACATTAAAACATGTTAAACATCATTTAAAACAGCAAAAAAAAATCATTGATACTTATTGAATTCATTTCAGAAAAAGTTTATATTTTACTGAACTTTCTCACCATATTTCAACACATGCTAATGAAAAAAAATAATGTAAACCTTCAAGATCCATAGCATGATCAAGATTCAAGAACTTTATTGTCATTGTGCAAGCACAACAATTTACATTTGTGTCGGCCTCATATTTCATAGAGAATAAAATGACAAGGAAGAGATAGATTTAAAATCTCAGTAAAAGTACAGAGTCTGAACAATAAATACAAAATATATGCAATATGAAGTACAAAGTACAGTACAGTTGGTGATTACATACAACCAATGCGGAGCAAAAGCATCGCCAGCAAAATGTAGTCATGGTGTAGTGGACGGATGGAGTGACTTTAAGTGAAATGTGAGTAATTATTGGAAATGTTGCATGTGCCTAATGGTGGCATCATCTCAGTCTTGTCAGACAGAGGAGATGTGTGAGTTCTCTTCTTTTAAACATGAGGCTCAAAATGGAGTCAGACATGTATTGATGCTCGCTCAATAATCCAGGTAAGGAAAAAACAAAAAAGTGAATCAGTTCATCTTGACACAACATTTTACTAAGAAACAGTTCTCCCAATAAAATGTATGGATCCTATTCCCCAGTCCTCTGTGAATAGTCCTCATGACCACTGAATGTCCAGCCAATGAGCAGCTCTCATATGAACCCAGCCTTTAGTGGTGTGGTATCACTGTGTTGTTGATCAGGGTGGGGATGCTGCAGTCAGCTCAGACTCAACATGTCTCCTGGAGGAGAGAGGAGACATGTCTGTATGAAACCTCTGATCCAGATGAACTGGTTCACCTTCTTATGATTGCATTACATTACAGGCATTTAGCAGGCGCTCTTATCCAGAGTGACGTATAAGTGCATAAGGTCAAGGTAAAAAGGATACTGGAGCAACACTAGAGCTAGATAACAATCCTAGTTCCATCATAAGACTCAGAAAAGTGGAGAGTTGGTTGGCAGCAGCAAGTTCAAGCGTTTTGGAGAGAAAAGGTTGAAGAGAAACAGGACGGTAGTTCTGGAGGACTGAAGGATCCAGAGTCGGTTTCTTCAGTAACGGAGTGACGTGGGCCAGCTTGAAAGATGAGGGAAAATGGCTAGATAACAAGGAGGAGTTCATAAGGGATGTGACAAATGGGAGGATTGCCGGAGTGATGGCCTGGAGGAGAGCTGAAGGGATAGGGTCAAGGGACAGGTGGGAGAGTAGGAGGTGGGAAACATCGCGGTCTGCGAGGGGGAGAAGGTAGAGAAACAAGAGGGAACAGTGGGGATAGGAATGGTGGAGGTGGTCTTGAAGGAGCTGCGGGTGACTGCAATCTTCTCCTCGAAGAAGACTGCGAAGTCGTCGGCAGTCGGAGGATTGAGGCAGTGGAGGAGGGGTGCTGAGGAGAGAAGAAAAAATAGAGAACAGTTCATGAGGGTTAGAGATGGAATGATCAACATGATACAGAAAATAAACATTTTCTCACTGCGTCTGCTGATGAAAAAATAATAGTAAAAAAACATTTTTAAAAAACACCTCATACCAATTGCTGTGTTATTTTGATTCCTACATATGGCCCTTTGGGTTTATTTGTATTTAAGCTCAATGTAGCATCAGGATGTAAAGATTTCCCCTGTGTTTTTGTTTGACAACTTTGGTTTTTATAAAGGCCCAGTGATGCAGTCACTTACCTGTTGATTCCGATTCAGGATGGCTTTGACGTTTGAAAAGTCTTCCAAATGTGACATTCACCCATCTTGACATAATTCACTGTCTCTGCAAGTATCTGTTGCAAAGTCAACAGATGGTATTATTTTTCAAACAAAAAGCAGCAGCATCAAGCCTGATTCAAATATATAACAAGGATGTTTTCCTGGCCAGTTATTTAATTTGAGAGCTGAAATATTCTGAGAGGACTTCACCAGCATTTATTTTATGACCAGTGAAGCAAGAGAATAAAGATGAATAGAACTTTGATCCCATTGAACTTTGGCTAAATCAAGTTAAAGAAAGAAAAGAAAATGGGAAAATTTCCAATTTGTTACCATTTCTGTCAACCCTAGCCAGCATGTATTTCTTACATGTATCTATTTTATGTGTGTACTTTCAGTTGGCAATGTCCAGTCTGATCCGTGGTAATGAATTGGAGTTGGCTGTATACGCTGGAGTTGTCCTTGGAGAAGCAGCTAGTCAGTCCATGGTTCACTGCCTGGAGCTGCTAGCGAGGAAGTACATGACCACACCCACCTGGTAAAGCATGAAACACGAGATCTTCATGTACATTGATATATGTCATTACATGACATTACATGCATCTAGCAGACGCCAGGTGACTTCTTCAGACTGAAGAAGTCACCTGGTGAGTGACGAAACGTTTCTGTAATGAACCTCTGATCCAGCTGAACAGATTCACCTCTTTTGTAGCGTCTAAAAAACATCTTTTCAGCGAGCCTTTACATAGACGTGTGGATGGTTTTAGCTTGGTGTGATTCTTCCTGTGTCAGGTTTAGTTTCCATTTCATTTATGTAATGTTACTCTGAATTTTCATGACTGTATGTAAAGATCTTTGTAATGATACATTTTTAAAAGGGCTACAGAAGTCAACTTTAGTTACCTTGGGGAAAACCTAACGGAGAAGAGCCCATACGTCAGCACAGTGGCCATAACCATCCTTGAGCGAAGGAGTGGGGCCTAACAGTAGATCTGTCACCATCTTATAATGCTGTGATTGCAACTACAGTTAATGTCCAATTAGCATATTCAACCATTGTTGATTTCTATTTTTATGAATGGTAAATGATGCAACTTTATTGTTCATAAGGGATACCTGCAGTCTACTTAGACTGAAGTGAGACTTGTTTTTATATAGCACTTTACAATTAAGGTCTCACATTTACCCATTGATGGCAGAAGCCGCTAGGCAAGGCACCAACCTGCTCGGTAGTCAGGGACTCTGTGTACTGCTCAAGGACATTTCCAACACACTCAGGTGGAGCTAGGGGTCAAACTTCCTATTATTCAATGACCTGCCCTACCTCCTGAGCCATCCTGTCTGTTTTAACATTTCTTTCAATAAAGACTTTGTCCAGATGACCTTATTCACCTTTTTTTGCTTGCTGCTGATTGTTTGATCAGATGTTCAGCCCTCCGAGACAAACTGTGATACAAGTCATGACTTGACTATTGGGTTAAATCGACGTGCATTTTTTCCCTGAAGGGTGCAGCTGTAGCCTAAAAGTTAGTGAAGTGGACTTGTGACTAGAAGATGGCTTGCTCATTCCCTTGACCAGCAGAAAACACATACGGTGGTGGAATGAACAGAATGTTCTCCATCAATGTCCCTAGCTAACATTCTCTGATTAAAGGCACTTGACTCAGACTGCTCAGCTCTCGGGTATTAATGTGCAGCAGGGCATTGCTGAAAAACAGCATACTGCCCTAGGTTAAAGGTTAAAAAAAACTACCATTTAAAATGTTTCAGCTGTTCTGTCTGCTTATTTTCAGGCAAGTGGCAGCTGACCTGCTCTTCATGATCCCTGACAATCATGTTCAGTTAGTCAAGTTGTGTGCATTTTATCCTGGAAGTACTGACGAGCTTAACCAATTCCATGAGAGGGTGAGTCACATGTTAAGTGTTTAAACAGCTTTGATAATTGGGTCATGGTCACTCGTATTCAAATGGACTTTGTCTGTGGTTCCAGTGTGGTCTTCCAGTGGTAGAAGCGTGTCAGGCCTTGGCGGAGGCGGCCATGCTCAAGGGGGATTTGTTCTCTGCTGTTAAATTCCACCTGCTCAGCTCTAAACCAGAGAATGCTTTGTGGATTGGCATTGAACACATCAAAGGTATTGTTGAATTTTTTTCCAGTTAATATTCATGTGGAAGGGGCAGCATGTCACAGTGGGTAGAGCGGTCGCCTGGCGATCAGAAGGTTGCAGGTTCGATCCCCACACTGCAGAGAAGCGTGTCGAGGTGTCCTTGAGGAAGACACTGTTCCCCTAACTGCTCTGCCCTGTGATAGACTGGTGACCTATACAGGGTGTACCCCACCTCTCACCCAATGAGAACGGAGATAGGCTCCAGTTCCCCTGCGACCTGATTTCAGATACGCGGTTGACGATGGATATTCATGTAGAGTACTTTTTAACCAAGCCACTGAGGGTAAACGGGGCATTTCACCTGGTATAAAACCATGCAGGAACCATTACAAATGCAAAGTTTGCTTTGAGAATGTTGATGGGGAAACAGAAGCTCAGAGGGATTCACATGATGTCTTTGTGGATGTAGAGACAGCATGTGACAAGGTGCTGATTGAGGAGGTGTGGTGCTGTATGAGGACTCTGCGTCAGGGGAGGGAGGGACATCTCATAAATAATAATAATAAAGATTCCCTTCTCAGTCCCGCAAGGGGAAATGTGGATTTCTCTGCATTTTTGACCCAACCTATTGTATAGGAGCAGTGAGCTGCCAACATATGGCGCTCAGTGTCTTGCTCAAGGACACCTCGACATGCTGTATGCAGGACCGGGGATCAAACCTGTAACCTTCTGATTACCAGACGACCGCTCTACCCACTGAGCTATGCCGCCCAATGTCAAACAGGCCCTGGTTAAGTGGGGTTACCTTAACCGGGCTCCAGCCAAGTGAGGGGAGTTGAGGAGCCTGGTAGCAGAAGAGGTCACCTTTTGGAATAAACTTCTGATCACGTTTGAACAGATTCCCCTTTCTTGTGATTCCCTTACCTGGATTATTGAGCATGCATCAAGACACTGAAGAGCAAGTCATGGAACGTGTTTACCTGTAGGTGGCGCACCAGTGCCGGGTCGTCAGCCTGCTCCTCAAGGTCTTTGAAGACATAAGGCTTCTCTGACAGCTGGATTGAATCCTGGAGTACTTTGCTGATCTCCTGTAGCCTCCCTGGAGAGGACTGGGCTCTGTGCATGGTGCCAGAGGACTTGGTCCTCGTAGGCCTACCGGGAGTTTTGGGGATTCTTACCTTGGGGGTAACCTTGGAGAGGGTAGTGGACTTTGCCTTGGCCGGACTTCAGGTCACTGAAGGATCTGGTACGGACAAGGGGGACGCTCTCAACCTCACCATCTTCTTTGGGTTTTTCCTTCTTACTTGGGTCTGAGCCACTGCAGCTCCCACTGTCCTGCTGGTCTGTGCTCACAGGATTTGATGGGTGGCCATCAGAGGAGGCGACACCCTCGGGTGCGTTTCTGCTGCTTGTTCTGGCCTTGCTGATATTTCCGAGGCACTGTTACAATGTGATTATGTGGCGGTCATTAACAGAGCTCCCTTTGTTGCTTATTAGGACTCCTATGACTCCCCATGCTGTTGTTGGTAAGGGCACTACTAAGTAGCAGTTCATCAATCCTCTCCAGCGGGACACCTCCGGCCAGGTCTCTGCTCTGATCAGTCTACATGAGCCCTGCAGCTCTTCCTTGGAGAAGGGTCTCAATAACATCTGCCTCAAGTCGGGCAGCAAGGCCTCCTCGGTGGGACAACAGTACAAAGGAGGATCTTCAGCTGGGTTACAGACGTGACTGAATAAAGCTGTCCTGTTTATGTCTTGATGCATGCTCAATAATCCAGGTATGGAGATCACAAACAAGAGGTGGATCAGTTCAACTGGATCAGAAGTTTACTTGGAAACGTTTTGTCACAACAATCACCCCCCCCTTTATAAGGAGGGGAATGTTTGTTTTCAGCTCAGACTGAAGAAGTCACCTGGTGAGTGACGAAACGTCTCCAAATAAACTTCTGATCCAGCTGAACTGATTCACCTCTTTTTGTGCTGTCCTGTTTATCTTTACCCTTGGGCCTGGTTCTGCAGCATGGCTCTGGAGATCGGAGCAACCTTGTATGATTTTATCTCAATCTACTGGGTTTAATGCAGCCAGACCAGAAAGGCCACATGGTTACTGAAGAACTTCTCTCCCTTCTGTGTTTTTGTTCCCCTCCGTGCAAGCTGTGTGATTAAAGTAGATGCCACTAAGGTCACCTTCATATGGTCGGCCTGCTTGGTCTTCATCACTAGTGCTCTGTCCGGGGTCGACACGCCGTTGGTTTGAGGGGGGCTCGTCTTGCATGGTGTCGGGTCTCTGGATAGACACGCTTGTCGTGCTGCTCTTGGCCTTACGTTCTACCGCCTTCTCACTGTGACTGTTCACATGGCTGAACTCGGGAGAGGAGCCTCGCCAGGCCGACAGCTCTGCACTCCCATGCTTAGTGGTCTGTTAAAACACTAATGGGGTTGTAGGTTCAGGTCCAGGCGGCAAGTTCATAAGCTCTCCGAGAACAACTTCTGTGTACAGGACTTGGTGGTTCAATACTTAGTTCTCTGCCACAGTATTGACATGGCTCTGTCTTCTAGTGTATATATTGGTGCACTTTGCTTTCCCAAGCCCACATTAAAAGGGGATATTCATGAGCGCTCTGAAAACATCTTCACATGTGCTGCTGCAGTTGTGGTCCAGTGGCTGGTACTTTGCTGCAATAAGGACAAAGTTGTGGGTTCTAGTCTAGCATCAGAAGTTCTTACTGCTATGTCAAAGCCCACAGCCCAAAAGGAATATTAAAAAGCTACCGCAAGGAATTTTCAACCATGCTGAGATCGTGATAGTTCAAGAATTAGCCTCGTGCCCCAATACTGATGAGGTTAGCGGTTCTAAACCATCAATAATTCCACCTTTTGTCAAAGCCCATATCCATTGTGAATATTCATAAGTTCTCAGACAACACTGGCCAGTTGGCTTTGGGCCTGGTAGTCCAAAGGTTAGTGTTCTACTGCTATATTGACAAGGTTGTGTGTTCTAGACCAGCATCACAGCACCTCACTCACTTTCTGCAAGTTGACAACAAACATGGATCTATAACCTCCGTGTCAACATCTTCTAGAGTGCAAAGACTTGATGTTTCACCGGTAAGTGCTGTGAGTTGGTGTTTCTAGACCAACATCAGACAGACATCCTGCCTCACTCCTCAAATCCAAAGGGAAGATTAATAAGTTCCCAGAGAACATTTGGCAACACACAGCTGATGTGCTGGTTCAGTGGTTCATGCTCTGCTGCACTATTGACTAAGTTGTGTGTTCTGAACCAGCGTCAACCTTTATGCTTTGCAAAGCCATCTTCTAATTGGAATATTCACAAGCTCTCATGAACCCTTTCCAACCATGAAACCGACCTGCTGGTTCAGTAGCCGTAGTTCTCTAAGCATTGACACGCAAGACTGCCTGCTCTCCACCAGCATCAGTCATTTTACCTCATCCAAAGGTAACAGTCCTGTGTTCTCAGACGACTTCTGATGTTGCCCAGCAGCCTATGTGGTCCAGCAGTTAGTGATCTGCTCTCATGTCCACAATGTGACAGCTTCACGTCCAGCATCGCAAGTTCAACCTTCTTTTCGACGTTTGCATCGAGATGGTTTAGCCCTCTGCCACGATATTGACGTGGTGGTCGGTTCCAGTCCGCCACAAGTCAGAGGGAAGATTTATAACCTCTTGGACATCCCTGCCTGGAGTGCAGCAGTGGTCCTAGGGTTACTACTCAGCTGCACTACACACAAGGCTGTGGGTTGGAGTCCAGCACCAGTGATTCTGCTGCACATTTTGGAGTTTACTTCCAAA
>OMLC01051959.1:19020-29174 GCA_900302585.1 Regalecus glesne
TGGTATGTACATATATATATATATATATATATATATATATACACACAATCACACACACACACACACACATATACACTAATATTAATATAGTGATGACATGTCTTTGTCCAATTAAACGAGGATCTGAGGTAGGTGTGGCCTTTTGTCTGGGGGTGGAGCTGTTCTTTCAGGAAGTAAACCACATGGGGGTCAGTGATAACCAACCAGCAATCTTTTGGACTGATTACACTAGAGCCCACCCACTCACCAAGGATGACAGGTCAGATTGAAAGAGAAAAATGATCGCCAAAGTCCGCTGCCCTGCTGTGGTGAAAGAATAGGAAAAGAGTAGAGGCGGGGTGGATCTGCTCGACTCACTGATTGCACTGTCCAGGGGTCCATTTTCATGTGTCACAATTGGTCCCACTTGGATTGAGCATGGGGATTAAGGCCAGATGCCCTCTCTGAGGCCATGTGGTGGGTTTGAACCCGCAAGGTTTGGCTTGTCAGTTCCTGAAGCACGTGCTGATGAATTACTGAAGCCTCCTCACTGATTACACTTTTCTAGAACAAGTTCAGATCAAATCAGCAAGACAATCTAATATTCCACCTCCTTTATATGATCATTATATACAATATTCCCTAATGCAAATATTGCTTTTTTTTCTTATTCCACCTATCATATGTACTATTGATAACTTTGGTGTGTCAGCACCATTATAGCACATTGCTGCCTGGAGGAAACAAACCAATTTCCAGATGGGCAAATTTTATCATGGATATATTATCAGAGAATACCAACCTGCCAAAACATGGGGTGAAAGTTATTTCCCAAAACATTGAAAATCATCCCATAAGCTGCCAAGGCATTCCAAGTGAAAAGTGAAAATACACTAATAAGCATTTACTTATTTTCAAATAAAATTCAAATTGATAAGTAAGAGGCTGTAAATAAAATATGCTTAAATGTTTGCTGCTGTTTTGCATATTAGTATTCGATCAAAGAAAGGTACCGCTTTGAAAATGATTTTTTACTGGGTCCTTTCAATTCATTCTGACTCGATCTTGGGGTGAAGCTGTATCTAAAACATGTAAAAATATGTTCTTTTAGGCTCTAATATTGAGCATCAGCCTCTGATCAAGTTTCTGAATTAATCATTAGGACATCAAAGTAAAGCTTTTCAAGTCCAGTCAAGTCAATTTTATTTGCATCGCCCATTATCACAAATTCAAATTAGCCTCAGTGGGCTTTATATTAACACAGCATCCTGTCCTTAGACCCTCACATCAGATAAGGAACAACACCCTTAAAAAAAACTTTAACGGAGAAAAAAAAAACCCCAGGGAGAGCACCTGAGGGAGGATATCTCTCCCAAAATTAACTGACAGCCAATGAATGTTGCGCATAGAGAATAAAACATAATTTACAGGACAAAACACTGAGAGGATAACAATCATGCTGGAGCCTATCCCCGACCTTGTTGGGCGTAAGGTGGGGAACACCCTGGACATGTCACCATTCAATTGCAGGACTTCAGCAGTTAGAGGTTAAGCATCTTGCTCAAAACACTTCCACAAATTTTCTGAAGGAACCAGGGATCAAACCACCAATCTTCTGATTACTAAATGATCACCCTACCTCCTGAGCTATGCTGCTCTCTGTGAACCAACATCAAATAAGCGGTAGATGATGGATGGACTATTGGATGAACCTAGTTTGTGTTAGTAGTTTTTTTATCTGAAGAGCAGGCATGATGATTTAGAGACCCAATGACTAGATTGTGATTGCTGGTGTTGAATTAAGGTTAAACTCCTTAACAAATTTTCAATACCACAGAGTGGTGGCAAAAATAAAAGGTGAAACCAATCATGCAAAGATCATTCCAGAAAATGTAGTTTTACCAGGTGAACATCTCAGCATCAGCCATTTCTGCTGCTCACATCTGTGATAAGACTGAATAAAGAGAAGAATAAATAAAATGTACGCTTTTCCACCTGAATAGCAGACGGCGCACACATGTGCCAGCACACGTGTTCACTCAGACACTGACACACACACAACGCACACGCGCACACACACACACACACACCATTTATTCTCTTTCATTGCCCTTCACTGCTCTCATGTTCTCCCTCTTCCAAAGCAAAGTGTCCCACTATAAACATTACTTTACCGCTGATATCCTTTACCCACTTCCATTATTATATTAGCCTATGGAGCGTGGCAAATCTTCCTAACAGCAGATTGTCAACGGTGGCTAAGTTTAGAGTGTGGTGGAGTGAAAGGGAAGAGAATAATGTGCAAGTGAGACCAGAGACAAAAGAGGTCCATTTCACGTGTCAAGATTAGTACCCATGTTGCAAGAGTGGACACGGACTTAGATGGAGTCTGGGGGATTCAGGCCAGATGCCCTTTCTGAAACCCTATGGTGGGATTGAACCCACAATGCCTGGCTTGTCCTTTACTTGCGCATGCAGTGTATGAATTCTCTTTTTAATGAGTCAGACACTCGGTAGGCAGCATAGCTCAGGAGAAAGGGTGGTCATCTAGTGATTGAAGACTGGTGGTTCAATCTACAGCCCCCGCAGAAAGCATATCAAAGTGTCCTTGAGCAAGACACTGAAGCTCTAACTGCTCTTTTGAGTGCCGTGGGGTGGCTGTGCTCACTGCTCCTATACAATAGCATGGTTTGAATATAAAGAACAAATTCCACATCCTTGGTCTTGTAACAAATAACAATTCTAAATTCTTTTTTTTTACATTTATGCATCAGGGTCTTTTTGGGGGGGGCACAAAAAGCTGAGTCTTGGAGACGTCTCCATTTAGGATGGTTGCGCATTGGATCAAAACATGAGAGGCTTGTCAGAACTGACACACCAGTGGCTTGTCAGACATCAGTGTCAGGAATCAGCATTATGTTATTTCATTCAGTGTGCTACCATCTCTTCTCAGTCATCCAGGGTGTACAAACTGAAGACAGGCTGACAAGACATCATGATGAAAAAAAAACAACAACACCTTTTCAGGCTCAGTAATCCAGGTAGTCGACAAAGTTTAAACAGTTCAATCAGGTCATCTGGACCAAATGGCAGTTTCCTCCATTTTGCCATTGTTTTGCCCCATTCTTTGTGAGCAACCTGACTTACATCTCTGTTCTGTTAAAAGGGAGCTGGATGGGTCACACACATACTGGAGAGTTGAGGAAGACATTCAGTGGAATGTTGAAACGTACTCATGTTTGGGTTTAAATGTATGTCCAGATGACCTGATTGAAATATTTTGACTACTTTGACATCGTGATATAGTTCATCACAGTGTGAACAATCTACATTTTTATCTAAAGTTGGGTCAGAAAGTCATGCTGAAGCCTTATCCCAGAGTTCATTGGTCAAATGCCAGACACCCTTGATAGGTCGCCACTCCATCTCAGGAGTTGAAAAGTTAGGGCTTCAGTGTCTTGCTCAAGGACACTTCAACACCCTTTATGCAGGGGCTAGGAATCTTACCACTGATTTTCCAATTACTAGTCAACCGCCATGGATTAAGTTTTTTTTAGATTACAGAAAGCTGAGTCTTGGAGACATCTCTGTCTAAGTCTGGATCATGACATGAGAGGCTTGACAGAAATGACACATCGGTGACTTGTCAGACATCATTGTCAGGAATATATAATATGTTGTTATTTCATTCAGTACGATGGCATCTTTGCTCAATCGTCTAGGATGTACACACCGAAGACAGGCTGAGAAAACATGGGGACAAAGTTCACCATTGTGTGAATGATCCATATTTTCAAAATCCCCTTTTTGTGTCTTCCTCTTTTTAGACAATGCAACTCCAGAGTTGAGTTGGCCCTGACAGGACAAGAAATAGTCTTATAGTTTTTCAGAATTGTGCTTTGCCCTTACCTGTCACAGCATGTCTTGTCATTCCTGCACCCAGAGTATGGAATACTCAGTTATTACCAATGACTTCAGCATTCATAATGATCAACAATGTTCAATTCATTCCTGATAAATTTGTGGAAATTTGGGGGATTTTCCATATTAATCCATATTGTGCAACAGCAGCATAGTAGGGAGGAGCTAGGCTCTCAGCATGAGGGGGCAAAGTATTCTTGAGAGGCCTTCCATTATTTAAATACAATAAACAAAGATAAATAATGATTCCCTTATCAGTCCCACAAGGGGACATTTTGATTTCTCTGCATTTTTGACCCAATCTATTGTATAGGAGCAGTGAGCTGCCAACATATGGCGCTCGGGGAGCAGTTAGGGGTTTAGTGTCTTGCTCAAGGACACCTCGACATGCTGTATGCAGGACCGGGGATCGAACCTGCAACCTTCCGATTGCCAGACGACCGCTCTACCCACTGAGCTATGCTGCCCCCAAACAACTTCAAGTAACAAAGATATTTTCCATTTGTATCTCATTAATGATAAAGATTAATTGACTATTGTTTGTTAACATGTTCAAGTATCAGCTTAGGAAAATGTACCAAATTTGCAACCCTAATTTGGATGGATGCTTCGGTCTGCTTTCATGGCTCATGCAAGCCAATGACAACCTGACCAGCATTGTTCTCATTTGTCGGACATTCTGGAATCTCCCCCGAATACATTAGCCAGCACCAAATTTTCCCAGGAGAAAGTTGGTTTCTATCATTCGTAGTTCCGCCATGTTTGGTGAACTCAATCATGTTCCTAGCTATGTTTGTACTTGGCTGTCTTTATATCTGCTGTAGCAGCAGCAACCCTCTCTCCCATTGGGAGTGTTGAAGCTTTATCTAATCTTTAAAACTGAATACGTAAGTGCCAAACGCAAACCTACTAATATGTTTAGAATTCATCCTGGCAGAAATACATAAGATGAATGTTTTGAACGGATTTTCTGTGCAAAGATGAAAAGCCACATGACAGGAACAACAGACAAAAAACCAAAAAAAAGAAAACTCCTTCAGTACAAAGTTTATATGCTGTTATCATGTAACCGGGGGCTGCGATGGCTAAGCGGTAGAGAGCACGCCTCCAACTACGTCTCCTCCTTACTCCTTTACAGTAGGATGCGTCAAATGCAGCAAATTAATTTTGTATGTACAGTGACAAATAACTAGCTTCCTCCTCAGCATAGCTCTCCAACCTGACTTTGGATAAACAGTAGATGATGGATGGATGTATGGATCCATCCATGGGCCCCATGGATGGATCCATGGGGCCCATGGATGGATCATGTGCTGACTTAAAACAGGTCACCAAAATGTCCTAAAGTTTTAAAAGGTGCACTAATGCCAAACTCTGCACTAACAGTATAGTGCTGTCTGATACTACACATGCTTTGCTGAGATATCCTGAATTTAGTGAGCAACTAGGTTCCCTTCTCCTCACTCAGTCACCGCCTGCACTCAGCTCATTCCTCCGCGGCCTGACATAAGCCCTGATCACATACACCCGGCTCCCTGAGTAAACTGGCAGTGGATTTAAGCTTCTTGCTCTCAAACGTCTCATCTATAGTAATACTATTGATTTATCTTATGGAATCCTGTGTGATTTCTCAATTTTGCAGAGTGACCTCCATAAGCTGGCAGTTTCACTTGTATTTTGGCATCAATTTAATGAATCTCTCTGTCCTCTCTTGTGTGATATTTTGGAGGGGGGAAAAAATCAATAAACCATGAAAAACTGCCCAGCATGCAGCGCTCCCTGGAACCTTTGAGTCGTCGAATGAGGCACACACCATGAATTCAAAACAACCTCTTCCTGACATTTAAGGCATAACAAACTGCTCATCTCTAAGCATTTTTCCATGCTTGAGGACCCATGTTCATCATTAGTGTTCATTATGTAAAACAAACAGAGATTGAGGACATTCATAAACAATTTATACTGCCATGATTTGGAGCCATTTCAGATTGCCTGGGAGAAGATGCTACCTGAGAAGACTGTAATTGCACCCTGCCATGGGGCTGTTTAAAAATTTTTCATGTCGTATTATCAAAAGATGAAATCTAATGTGACAGCAGGCTGGTGTTGTGGGACTTGTAGGTCACCCTATGGCCTTGGTTAGCTGGTGAGCGAGATTTATATTTTAACTCTTTGTGCACATCCAGGGGCTGTGGTAGCTCAGTGGTTTGCGCGCCTGCTTCAGGAACGGACGAGCTGGAGGCTGCCGGTATGAACTCACAGTGTGGTGTCAGGAAGAGCATCTTGTCTTAATGCCCCAAGCACTGTCCACCCCCAAAAGGTGAGAACTAATCATGACATGTGGAAATGGAACTCTAACTCATACACACCCATCCAATAAAATGGAAAACACTGATTTAACCAGTAAGTTGTGCTGTCATCCGTTGTGTTTGAGAGACCCAGCAAACCATAGTTACAGCAATAGACACAGATCCATCCATATGAGCACCACAAAATGTCCATTTTATGAGTCAGGATTAGTTTTCACAATGTGGGGTGAGATCTGGACTTAGATGGAGCTTGGCATATTAAGGCCAGATACCTGGAAGCATGTGCTAAACCACTGAACTACCACAGAACCACAAGGCCCAGTAAATGTCCATCCATCCGTCCATTCTCAACAGCCTATCTGAAGTCAGGTCGCGGAGCCATGCTGGAGCCTAACCCAGTGCTCATCGAGCACAAGATGGGGTAGCACCCTGGACAGGTCACCACTCCATCTCACAGGTTGAGTACCTCAGGGTTCAATATCTTGCTCAAAGACACCTCAACATGTTTTCTGCAAGGTCCAGGGATCAAACCGCAAATCTCCTGATTAATAGACAACCGCCTTACCTCCTAGGCTATGCTGCCTTGTAAAGGTCCGTAAATAAAATATTGCAAACCAAGCAATTTATATAAAATGGAAAAAATAATTCTAAATAAACCTTAACTCCTCAGCTTACATTAGAAATAAGCTGGGTTGATGTACAAAAAGCCATATACAGAGGCTATTGCCGCAACACAGTCAAATGGTAAATGGACTCATTTTAATACTGCACTTTTCAAGTCTAGCAACCTCTAGACACACTTCACAATGTATGCCTCACATTTGCCCGATCATGGGGGATTAAGGCTGGATGCCCTTTCCGGACACCCCGCAATGGGATCAAACCTGCAATACCCCACTTGGATGCACACGCTCGACCGCCGAGCTACCACAGCCCCCGATAAGACCACTAGGCTGCTTAAAGGCATCCATCCGTCAAGAGCCCTCAGGGTCACGACCACTGCTATGTGGAGAAAGCTGAGATATAGACATCTCCCCATTAAGTCAGTCAAGTGTTCTTTAATAATCTTTTCAAATTCTCCCTGGGAGACCAGTCCATTTAGTTTTAAGTAAATTTATATGTTCCATGTAGAGGGAGAAGGATAAAAGAGCTTTTGCACAACTCATTTATGACCAAATAAGGACTGCTACTCTGAACCGGCGCTAAAGCCGTACATGGTCACTTCCATCATGTATCAAGGTGCACGGTAGGCGTATAATTATGAGGAAGCAGGTGAAGAATTGAAGTGAGATTTTACCAGAGTCTGAGGGTAAGCTAATAAAACTAATCATAAGGGATGATGTGATGAACCATGATACTTGTATGGAGGCACTAAATCGATGGATGTAAAATCGGAAATACAAACAAGCATCTCGGAAAGCAGTTCCGGAGCAATATGCAAGCAGTGACTCTGTTAAGACTCCTAGAGGATTTCCAAGATTAGTCTCACAGGGTCTCAAAAGGAAAAGGAAGGGTTACGACTTTTATAAATGTTAGAGTTTAGTCAGCTAAACAGCATCAATCCACCATATTGATTAATTGAATCATTCATTCATTAGAATTGCTAATACTCATTACATTACAGGCATTTAGCAGATGCTCTTATACAGAGTGACATACATCAAGTGAGCAGTTAGAGGTTCAGTGGCTTGCTCAAGGACACCTTGACATGCTATATGCAGGACCGGGGCTTGATCCTATAACCTTATGATTGCCAGCATCTGTATGAAACATTGATGGACAGGTAGTATAAAGAGCCTCCTTATGATTAACTATTCAATTGGTTGGACTGTAATTAACAGGTGAACACACCGCTTGCACTTCCAGGCCCCCTTGGGCACAGCGTGAAGGGGTGGGTCTAAGTAGTAGGTGTGATGGCTGATGTCACAGTTGTCACATAGCAAAAGTCGTCCAGGATCGCTGGTCTCACCACACGCCTAACACACCATACACACCAGACAGCACCAGCCCTTGGTCAAAATCACACGTGGGATCTTGATATTAATGTTGATACTCCGTTCTGTATTATTTCAAATTCTTTGCCATTTGAAATAATGGCTCAATGGATAACACATTTTTCCTCTTCCTCCTCCTACTACTACTATGATTACTACTTTTACATAATATAATCTTTTTTTTTTCCTTTTCAGTCCCACAATGGGAAATTTGCTATTCTCTACATTTTCCTCCATCCTATCATATAGGAGTAATGAGCGTATGTATTGAGTCTATTGCTCAAGGACACTTCGCAATGGTTTCTTGAAGGGCCATGGATCAAACCTGCAATGTTCCGATTGTCAGACGACCACTCTACCCACAGAACTATGCCACCCGAATGGGCTGCTCCCATTAGGGGTCAGCACAGCACATCATTATCTCCATCTCATCCCGTCATCTGCTTTTTCCTCCATCACACCAGCCACCTGCATGTCCTCCCTCACCACATCATAAACCTCCTCTTTGGTCTTCTTCTTCTCCTCTTGCCTGGCAGCTCCATTTTAAGCATCCTTCTCCCAGTATACCAGCATCTCTCCTCAACACATGTCCAAACCATCTCATTCCTGCCTCTCTTAATTTGTATCCAAACTGTCCAACCTGAGCTGTCCCTCTAATATAGTGATTCCTAATCGTGTCCTCCTTCATTAGTCCCAATACAAACCTCAGCATCTTCAACTCTGCCATCTCCAGCTCCACCTCCTGTCTTTTTGTCAGTACTACTGTCTCCAAACCATACAACATAGCTGGTCACAATACCATCTTGTAAATCTTCCTTTATCCTCTTGCTGGTACCCCTCTGTGACAAATCAAATCACCCCAGACACTTCTCCACCCACACCACCCTGCCTGCACTTCTTCACCCCTCTTCAACACTCTAAAAACGAAACAGCAACCAGCAACAAAATCAAGTTTGTTTTTTCCCAGCGGATTGCATACAATAACTCATTTACAATTTCAGGTGTAGCATTCCCGATGTAAAATAACAACAAAACACTGAACATCAAGACTCGCCAAGGTCCAGAGAAAAAGCAGATATAAACTCAGGGGATGGGTACCAGAAGGACTGTACATTAGCGTTTCACAACGATGCCTCCCTCATGGAGCAGTTGCTGTTATACTGTGTGACCTTGTCACATTTTTCCTCTATGTATCTTCAATCCCTTAGCTTAAACATATTGTTACCTGTTAGGACTGTGAGAGGTCTGATTTACATGTCATGATTAGTCCCCCACATCATGAGGGTGGACGCGGACTTAGAAGGAGTTTGGGGGATTAAGCCCTGATACTCTTCCTGACGCACTGTGGTGGGTTTGAACCCACTGCATCTAGCTCATTAGCTCCTGAAGCGTGCAATCTACCACTGAGATACTGTAGACCCCAGTTACCTGTTAGGACTGTAATGAAGACAACTCCAATAAATAATGGAAATAATAATTATGCTAAGTGTATTATCATGTGTCAATATAAAATTGTTTTTTCATCACTGCTGAACTATAGAACCCCCACATCACTGAACTGAAATGAATCCAAATCCTTGTGATTCTCTTTTCGCCGTATTCGGCTAAGCCCTTTCGTCATGTTCACTGTATCTCTCACATTTCTATCTTTTCCTGTGAAGTAATTGCCTAGACGCAGCATGTAGTCCATTAGCTTACGGCAAGCGGACTGTTAAACTTTCATAAAGTGAGGGATAGTATGACAAGCTTTGGAATGTAATTGCTTCTCTACACCGCCAAATATGGAATTACTTTGTGTCATGTATCATTACAAAGGCAGGAATGGCAGAGTCGCCCTGTATCTGCCACGTCACCACCCAGGAGACGTGTGACAGAGTGACATAGCAGGTCCAAATTCTGAGTAATTACTAGCTGTAGGAGGACATATAATACATACAGTTGATCAGATAAC
>OMLC01051969.1:0-10912 GCA_900302585.1 Regalecus glesne
GGACGGTTTTCCAGAAGCGCTTTTTTGCTGGCCTAAAGTCCTTCTCCATGGCTTCCCCAAACTCCTCCCACACTCGCTGCTTTGCCTCTTTCACTACTGAGGCTGCCGTCCTTCGGGCCTGTTTGTACCTTGCAACTGTCTCTGGAGTCTCCCGGGATAACTTATCCTAGAAGGCCTCCTTCTTCAGTCAGACAGCTTCCCTAACTGCTGGTGTCCACCAGGGTGTTCATGGGTTACCACCCCTTGAGGCACCTATGACCTTGAGACCACAGTTTACAATTGCAGCTTCGGTAATGGAAGCTTTGAACATAGCCCGATCTGGTTAAATGTATGCAACCCCAACGGGGATGCCAGAAAAGCTCTACTGTAGGTGGGAGTTGAAGGTCTTCTTGACAGAGTCCTCCTCCAAGCGTTCCCAGTTCACCAGCACTATACGTTTGGGCTTACCAGGTCTGTCCTGAGGCTTCCCTCTCCACCTGTATATGTATATGCATATATATAAAAATAGGGGGGCTCCTACTAAAGCAGGTTTGAGTTAGGGGGGCTCTGAGAAAAAAGGTCGGGAACCCTTGATTTCGACAATATTATATTAAAAGTAAGGGATTGGAAATAAAACACAATCACTACACAATCACTACCAACCCAAAGAACAAAAAGGTGACGCTGATGGTGACAGGAGTTTAAACTGAGGCAGATGAAGTGTACTATCCACTACATGTTCACTAAGCCAGGTTTCACTGAGACAGAGTGATAAATCTGGAAAAGTCTGTGTGTTTACTGTTTAGAAGTAGGAGTTAGTCCATCTTGTTGACCAAAGACCAGACATTCATTCGGAGGAATGAACGCAGGATAGTTCTAAATCCCTGCTGTTGCAGTTTGACAAGCGCTCCTCTTATTACACTTATTTAAGAGCCTTAAGTGGTCCCTAGACAAGAAAAATGCTATGAAAACTTCAATCTATTTCACCATAATGCAGGAAAACAACAAATGAATTACGTAGGGGCTTCTCTAATTAGCATAACCTGAAGATTCAAACTATTTTGTGGTGATAAAAATGATCCCCTTGTGGTCCTCACATTCCCACTCCTTGTTTGGCAGCACATGCAGAGAACATAGCAGAGCAGAACCACACAGGCAAGACCTATGAGATACCATATTTAGACCAAACTGATCCAGAGTTAACTCATGAAAAAAAGAAGAATCCTATGACCAGAGATGGATCTTGGCCATTCAAGTACACACTATGCTGAGTAGGAAGACTATGCCAAATATTCCAAGCTGAATGGTAAAACTATGCTACTTCACATATGTGTGCGACTGTCAGCATGTCTACATGTTAGAGACTTTAGAAAATCAAATTGCCTATCTCCCAGTGGTCCTGATTCCCAGTCACAGGTGACTGGGCAACATATTGCTCTCCTCTGGAGTTACAGCCTAGTGTCAAGAAAGTCTAGAAAGGGAACCCACCTTATCTTCCTCCTCCTCCCCCTCCTCCTCCATAGAGCCGTAGCTGGGAGAGCAACAACCCTCAGGCTTAGTTTCGACCTTTTAACTGACAGCAAGTATAAGTGCTTATCTACAGTTGCTGCCTCCATCGTTGCTCACTTTCAGGTTAGTGATTTGCAAACTATCACCTGACTTGAATGTAATAATTCATATGGTGTCCCTAATACCATGGAAGTCCTAAAGTATGCAACTTTATACACAATGAGGTTTTTATATGCAAGTGTTGTGTGTAGGCAGGGGGTACTCCGTGTGTGTGAAAATGAGGGGTTAGAGTAATAATTTCCAGAGCTGGCTGAGGTTAGAGAGCAGCCAGGCAGCAGATCGGATCAGCGCTTTAAACTCCAGGGTCAGGCCCACAAAGTGAGTTTGGCCTTATAAGGACACGGGACACTCCTAAGAGGAGCTCTCAAGTGGATTACCAGCTGCCACTAAGGAAGCCTGACTGGCACAGACTATGAGACAGACGCAAATAAACAAAAAAGAGAGAATGACAGTAAGAGAGAGAGACAGTGGATAACTCACACGTGGAGGCAGCAAGCCCCACACTGGCTCTCTGTATTGAAGATCATCCTTTTATCACAGATGCGAATCTCTACCCTGCCTCCTCGCCAGTCTAACAGCTAAACTTGAGTCTAGCATCAGAGCCAGGTGAAAGGCTCTAAATCATTTTCCAAAGCCAGGGGCAAAGAATGTATGCATACAGTCACCCAGCAAACACACCACACCCATCTTTAAAGGAATATAATATGGGTGCATGAGAGCCTTGAATAACATCCTGGTTTTAATAGACAGACTCAGAGGCTAGCAAAAAAAAATAAGAAAAGAAAAGAAAAAACAACAACAATAACATGATGAATAAAGTTATATTCCATGATGCATTTATGCATATGTATGTCTGTTGTCTTGAATGTTACTTTGGCGCGTATGTGCATCTGTTTCTTGGATGGAGGGCAAGAGGGAGAACTTATGAGATGAAAGTCCAGCCACAAAAAGAAGAACCGATAAAAAGAGAAAAGTGATCAGGGAATAGGTTCTCATCATCCAGCAGGAATCATGAAGAGGAGCAGCTACATGTGCTGGATTGCTTATCCCTCACTAAAAACTCAGCGTTAGGATGTCAGGACAGAGGCCCAGCCCAGACCAGGGGGAGAAATAAGTTTCCTACTTTTCACTTCAGTGAGCAGGGATAAAGAAAGAACAGATATGGCAATGCATGTGGGTCAGAGGAGGGGTACCAGGTCCTCACAATGGATTAAAGCACAGAAATAACACATTGAGGACATTTCTGATTGTATACTACTCACCTTCACCCAAACTCATGTTGATACAGTGCACATTTCACTGGCTCACTAAGATAAGAGTCCCCGGGCCATATTGCTGCAGATTCCAAATGCGGAGAGTTGTGGCTTATCGAATGCAACAGTCTAAGGACAGGGTGTTACATTGCTGTAAACCCCACTGAGGCAAATTTGTAATTTGTGATATTGGGTTTATACATGTAAAATTGATTTGATATGCACTCTCTTCGGAGCTGTTAAATGTCTTTGATTCAGCCCTGGGGAGAACCTCAAAAAAGAAAGGAAAGGATTCCCTTATCAGTCCCGCAAGGGGAAATTTGTTCTCTGCATTTTTGACCCAACCTATTGTATAGGAGCAGTGAGCTGCCAACATATGGCGCTCGGGGAGCAATTAGGGGTTCAGTGTCTTGCTCAAGGACACCTCGACATGCTGTATGCAGGACCGGGGATCGAACCTGCAACCTTCCGATTGCCAGACAACCGCTCTACCCACTGAGCTATGCCGCTCTACATTTTGCTCTACATTTTGAGGTATGAGCATTTCCCTTCTATGCTTATTTACCTACCATAACCAAGGGCTTATGCAATATTGCTCTGCTCCAATTTAACTATTCCAACAGCATCCTTCATAGCAATACTAACACAGTCCTCAATAAACTTCAGCATGTACAAAAATTGGTTGTTCATCTGCTCACTGCCTGTGAGCTCATATCAACCATGTCCACCAAGACCTCCACTAGTTCCCAGTTAAACACAGCACAAACTTCAAGATCCTTCTCATTACCAACAAGGTTATCTACAACCTGGCACCCCTTACTTCTCCAACCTCTTCCACTAGCACATGCCATCGCATTGCCTCAGGTCTAAATAATGGGTTATATAAACAAAATCGATTTGAGCTGACTCCTGCAAGTCAGCAGGACCAACAGCCAGACCTGGGATGACCAGGGCTTTTCTGCTGCTGCCTCCTTCTATACGGAAACCCTTCTAAACCACATCTAAGGTGCCCCCACTGTTTGCATTCAAAATGACCTTCAAAAAACCTCTACAGACTAAGTCCTATGCCCTCCTCTCCCTTTGTTTTTATTGCCCGTTTAATCATCATTAATTATAATTATTAATAGTTTTGTTTTGTCTATTTTGCCTTTGATGTAGTGTGAGTTTTCAGAAAAGTGCTATATACTAAGTTTGATGTATTATCATTATTATTATTATACCCAACCTTGGACATCAGGAAGAGCATCCGGCCTTCATCTCCCAAGCTCCTTCTAAATCCATGTCCACCCCCACAATGTGGGGACTAGTCGTGACATGTAAAAATTTACCTTTATTTATCACTACCCATTATTACCCATTTAAAGACCAATTAATGCTTATCAACGGACGAGCTTGATCGACTCCTCTCACTAAGATGTCTGACCTCTTTCTGCTGTGAGGCTCTTGATGCCTCACATGAACCTTATCATGAGTGTCTCTCCAAGGATGCATGTTAGACCTTAGAGAAGCAAAAATCCAGGTCAGTCACTTCCTTGTCAGGACAAAGTTACCCCACATTAGGGAACTGGCTGCTAATCCCTTGGATTGAGAGTATGAGCTCACCATTCAAGTCTAATTTGACGTGAGTTAACAATGCAGTGTTCCTGGTGAGTGAAATGCTAAAGATGCAAATATTAATAATATATAAGATAAATAGCTTACAGCTCATGGGTTATATGGCATATATGAGTGAGGAAGACAAGGGTTACATATGCTGGATCTCATATCATTCACCAAGAATATTGTAATTAAAAAGACCAAATGAAATTTAACATTTAATTTTTTTTAGAGTGGTCATCTGGTGATAGAGAGGTTTCAGATTTGATCCCCTCATATGCAGAGAAGTGTGTCAAAGTGTCCTTGATCAAGACACTATTCCCCTAACAACTCTGCCCTGTGATGGACTGGGTTTTTCCCCACCGTTCACTCAATGAGTACTGGGATAGACTCCAGTTACCCACGACCTGACTTCAGCTAAGCAGTTGACAGTGGATGGGTAGATAGATATCAATTTTTCAATATCTATTTCAATGCCTTCGACTTCATTAAAAGACATTTGCAAATGAGTGAACAAGGTTTCTTTTCAACACACAGACCCACTGTTATGCTATGGCATTAAGTGACTTAGCAAGACACATTTTTCTCTCATCCAAAAGTGGCAATTTTTCTGCTAATTTCTTAAGCGGTCACTCACAGTTTGGTCAATTAGTGACACCTCCCTTTTTTCTCCTATGGTATGCTTGAGTGAAAAAGAGAGGTTAACTGTCTGCCAGCTCCTAGATTTCTGCATTAACATCATCAGATTTGAGTTTCTTAATTTGATGAACAGATATAGAGGATAACAACACAAGGGGAAGAGAACGTCCTCACACCAACAGAGAATAAGATGGCTTTGGGTTCACCAGTCCCTGCACCTCAAACTGATACTTTGCTTCAGGCTGAGCTGGGTAAGACCAACAGGTGGAACAGGATAAGGCTTATCTAAATATGGGTCATTACTGCTTGACCAGCTTAGTAGTGATGCACTGGAAGACTGCCACTTTTTATTTAATCAAGGAAGAGCAAGGAGGGGAGAGAGGACTCCCATGGTAAAGAGCAGGAAGGTTAAGGTACGATGGAAAGCTCCAGACTGGACACACTACTCAGCTGGGTCCACCTGACCCAGCAACGGCAGCTCTCTCCACAGCCACAGGGACAACAGTAAATCACACAACTGAGAAGTGTGCACGGCAAGCGAGACATAAAACCAAACCCTGACAAAATCAACTGTGTATATCTCGAGGACTCCAGGGCTTTACACTCAGTATGCTGAAAAGAAAAACATCAACATCCGTTTCTGGTGGATCTCAGGAAATACCTTTCATGCGAAAAAGAAGAGGGCTAAAATCACAGTCCATTTCCATCTCATTCTGCTTCAACTAATCCACTCCTTTGCGGGTAAAACCATTCTATGGCTGAATTTTATGTGGTTACCCCCCCCCAGGTACAAAATGCATTTTGTATTACTCTCTTTTATACTGGATTGGTAAAGTATTGGTATGACAGAAGTGTGTTGACAGCACCCAAAACTGGCCTACTTTAAAAGGGTGCTGTAAGGGTTAAACGCTGGTTTCCATACGCCCCTCTCCTACATAAACAGGACCACACCCAATCAGCGTTCCAATGTAAAACCAACGGGTGCTGGTATAATATTGAAACAAATTTTTTGAACTGTCATCTATAGTAGATACAGCACAAGCACAGATAGGTATTAGTGCAATGAGGGAATAAAAACAAGCAGACCATTGTTTTCTCAGAAGCATGCTGTCTCTACAGCTGTGCGACACTGTCAAGCTATATACCTTAAGAGATTTGGGAGATTTTTGATATCAGTTGAAAGTCCTTAATCAAGAGAAAGCATCTGCTTCATTAACATGACGTAGGTTAAAGTAGATAATATAAAAATAACATCTGATCAGCAGTAATTGGTCAGATTGGAACGGTAGGCAACTGGCACTCTACTGGTTAATCTGTAGGAACACCCCCCCCCCAAAAAAAAGGATAAGAAGAGATAGGGGAAGAGCAAAAATTCAATCACTTTTCCAAGGCTTTTTCCATTTTGGCAGGGTGTTGTTCCAGACAGATGGGAACCAGTCACACAGACACACAAGTCTTGCCTGCTGTAAAGGTACTTAGAAAAAGGAGAAAAAGGACCAGGCTGCTTTAACTGCAGACTTGTCTAAAATCCAACTATTACAAAAAGCCTCAGGATAAAATATATACCTTTCTTTAAGCATTACCACAGTAAGCATTATCACAGTGCATGAACCTTGTAAATCAAGTGATCGAGCTGAACATCTGAAACCACACGGTGGCTATGGTGAGGCCTCTTCTGTATTTTAATTGATAACGCTAAGCCTCCATCTGGATGCTTAGATGCTAGAAACTCCACTAGGATAAGAAGAGAAAAGCAGATGTAGTGAAGCATCCACCTAAAGCATGCACATGCATGCAAACAAATGAGCTCTGAAAACTCTTCATCAGGTAGCAAAAACAATTTCACAGCAACAAAGTATTCACTGAAAAAAACTGTCTAAATCGAGGTAATAAAACTGGTAATGGAAGTATATTCCAGAAGTGAGAAATATTCTATAGAAACTTATTAGTGAAATGATACTCCAAAAGGACAAAATATTCCCTTGCAGAATCTTTCATATTGAAATATAATAAACCTCTATATTCAAAATCCAGTTTAGACTTCAGGCTGAGAAAGGTAAATATACTTTTGGATACTCTGTATCCAGAAGTAATTCAATCTTCTTCCATACAAGTGAAATCATTGTTCATGAAGCAAACCGTACTTAGTAACAATGCACTGAAAATAGCTTGCCAGAGTTAATGTAGCTCATCTCAAAGTTCACCACATTTTCCTCTCATTACCCTTGTGCCAAAACAGGCAGCTATTTTTAGCACTATTGAGCGGCGAGGTTTCCTGTTTTATCAAACAAACATGCTGCAGTGTGTCCTATCTCCCTGGCTTATGTTACTATACATCAGGCTATGCAGGGCAATGACTACTGGGAGTAACTAAATTGATGCCAGTCACTGTGATGGATGAGGCTCAGGGGCAGATAACTTTTACAGTGTCCTTATCTGTTGACTAGTTGGAAACTGCTTCAGATGTTGAACCGGGTTTTGAAAACACATCTCGTAAAAAGGCCCTCTTGACACTTCTGATGCCGAAGGAGATAATCACAGGGTTTGATGCTTTATGAATATGTGCAGGAGTAAAATACCACAGAGAATCATGACAAGCCCAGCAATGTGATTCAGGTGTGCAGTAGGAACACTGAACTTCAATGGCCTGCTCTGCTCTAGGTGAGGGAAACACGAATTATAAAAACCCTCTGACAAAATCACTGGAGTCAAAGCCAATAACATCCACCAGCTAGTGGCATTCTGTGCAGCAATAAAAAAAGATCAGCAGGTGTTATCAGTCGTGAGAGGCACAAACATAACTGGAATCTTGTCAAGTTGCTTGGAAGCGTGTGTGTGTGTGGGGGAGGGGGTGACTGTCAGTTGATTGAACATGCAGGAGCTTGAAATCAAGATTCCCTAATTACCAGTCAACTGAAACTACTTAGTGGACTGAGCTGGTTTTCACAATCTTCAAAAAGGTCTTTTTCAGAACATTGTCATGTTGTGGTAAATCTAAAAGACGGATTTTCATGAACCATTTCCAATCTCACATGGTGTGAGCAAATTAAATGTGAGAAAAGTAACAGCCTGCAATACTTCACCTATTTAAAAGCATAAAAAAGAAAAGCCTGGCCACTGAAGCAATTTCTTCCAAGTACAAGACAGCACAGAGATATTCACATACCCACAGCATGTGAAAATAAAGCCAGATAGCCTTTATATAATCTGGTGTAATTTTTCCAATTTATCTCTTCCTGATGATGAGGCTGACATTTTGGACAGTGTCTCTGGGGGGTAAGGAGAAGCTGGGGATTGCAGTCAGAGCTTACAAATCAAGTCCATTCTCTCTGTCCAACTGTAACCGCTGAGCCCTTGTCAACACACAAAGAACCCAGGGAACCATAAAAATGGGGCCCAGGGGTGCCATATATATTACCAGACCTGGACTAAAGGGTAGAATTGGTCTATTTTGAACATGGTGAATGACTCTTGGTCACCAGGGAGAGGGGATGGTCACAGGGCCAGAAAGACAATATGTCCCACAGCCTGCTGGAACTGAGATTCTTCCAAGCAGTCATACCAATCCAATCATGACAATACAAAATGGACACCATAAGACAATAACTGTTCATGCGGAATAAAAGTCTATTAGGTATTGTAATAACATCCAATATCTAATAGATAATAATATCAAATAATAATCCTGGAACCTGTGGAGAGATTGTCTTCATCAGATAAAATGATTTTAGTATAAAAACCGTGTCTGAAAGGCCCAGAATGTGGGTCGCTCAGGTTCAAGGGTAATAAAAGCAAGGGAGTGATTGTTAAGACTGACAGACGCCTGAGTCAAACCACCGTCTTGTCTAACCAGACAAGTGCACACTGCCTTCCAATGCAGGTTTAACTGGGACGTCAGACATATGTAGATACAGCTTGTCTCACTGGTTTGACAAATTCCAATAAACCACATCAAGAGATTATATGTAGCAATTGATGATCATTACGATCCAAGCTTGCAATCAGCTGAATGTAAAATCAGAATAAAATGTTCTTTTTAATTTCTAGCTAGTGGAATGGAGTTGGTGTTAAGGTGAAATGGTTGGGTAGGGGTTGGTTCAAAATATAACAGAGGCTTTTATTGACCTTATTTCCAGGCTAGTAATCATATTGAGTGGCCTACCATTCACACGGACAGCCTGTAACGACCATCCTCTCCAACCTCATCTTAAGCAGCGGAGAGTAAAAGAAGAAAGTAGGTCACCAACTGACAATTTTACTTGTGTTTAAATAGTTTCAACTGAGAGAAAATGTTTTTTGTGGTTGCCAGAGTGGAATATATGAGCAGCTTAGGAGGCAGCCAGTGGTGTGAATGGAAGCATGTTCATGAGGATTTGTGCTATTACCAAAATTGCCATATGACATGCTGACTGTTCCATTCATTATCGAAAACACAGCCCTAGATTTGCGTATGCTAAGATAAGACATTCCTTCATTAATCCTGCATGGGGAATTTTGCAGTGTTATAGCAGTGAAGTGGAAAGCAGAACAGAGGCAGGAAAAAAAAACCTGACACTTCCAAGTTCAAAACAAAGTTAAGTGAATTGCTATTACGTTTATTTCACCCATTGCATACTGAAATCAAATACCGAAAAGCTGAATGATACCAAGTCAAATGATTAGTCTTGGTGTCTATGTGGTCTACCTAAACTTGTTTCACAACAATTACTCCACCATCCTCTGGTAACTCTTAGATATAGGCACCTTCTAATTTAATGGGGGGGAAATCTCTGTCATCCACTTTAAAAGCTTTGATAAGGAAAAAAAAAGCTGTATTCACAAACTGACATCTTATGGTAGCCCAAGTATTAAGTCAATCCTAGCCATGCAGCACCACAATTACTAAATTTGAATACTGTAGGATAAGACCTCTCGCAGAAAAAAGACAAAACTTCTCTGTGGTAATGGGCTTAGTGAAGGGATTGGTTGCTTTAGAGTTGACTATAGGAAGGAAAATATATGATATGTGGTGACTTAAGTCACCACAAAACATCAAACGGCTTGCTGAATTTCTGGGATCATGGTGACCCAGGTTGGTGGTCACATACAGGTGGGGGAGGTAATTGAGAAAGACACTAAGCCAGGCTTCAAACAGTGCCATATTTATGGCACTGAAGAGACCAAACTCAAAAGTTGACTGACTTAAGGGCATCCATGGCATATGAACACACAGCCTGAAAATACATTTGAACTATCAGCAGTACCTGCACATGTACATTGCAATTCCTCCTCCTTCTCCTCCTTCTTCTTCCTCTTCCTCCTACCTCCTCCTCCTCCTTGTTCCCTGCTTCTTAGGGTTCACTTTAGCAGATCTTTTCAATTTGCGTGATGATCTGGTTAAATTTTGCATCGGATACTTCTCTTGACACAACTACTAATATCTTGACAATGCAGGTATTTTCTAACAGCGTCGCCTTACAAGGTACAGGCTACAACAAACTTTCTACAGCCCTATTTCTCTGAATGACAATGTATTGTAATTTACCTCAAAATGATTCAAACTATTTTATCAAGAGGCAGCAAATTTAAATATTTTGATGTTCGGCTATGTTAAACCTATGCTCACCTGTCCAATTCCACAATCTAGCATTAAATAAACCTGTCACAAGAAATAAAATATATCAGAAAGAGAGGAAAAGGCATTCAACCTGAGATGTTTTATCCTTTGCTTTCACCTGATATCTGTCTTTTAGTGGCCTTTAAAAATAAAAAACAGAAATATGTTTATTGATCAAATCTCAGAGCATAATAAAGAAAGTATAGGAAATTATCATTAGTAATAGGTTTGACATTTTTGAGATAATATACATACAAATGCCCACCTATTCCACCCCCTC
>OMLC01052043.1:0-13727 GCA_900302585.1 Regalecus glesne
AGACAGAGAGAGAGACAGACAGACAGACAGAGAGAGAGAGAGACAGACAGACAGACAGAGAGACAGAGAGAGAGACAGACAGACAGAGAGAGAGACAGACAGACAGAGAGAGAGAGACAGAGAGAGAGACAGAGAGAGACAGACAGACAGACAGACAGACAGACAGACAGACAGAGAGACAGACAGACAGAGAGAGAGACAGACAGACAGAGAGAGAGACAGACAGAGAGAGAGAGAGACAGACAGACAGACAGACAGACAGACAGACAGAGAGAGAGACAGACAGAGAGAGAGAGTATATTAAACAGTATATTGTGTGAGCAGGGAGCTGGAAGAGTTGATTTGCAGCAATTAACCATTTTGGAGCCTGAAGCCAATGGATTTAAAGAGCGAGGAAAAGATTGATTGTTCAGGCCATGAGATTCACAAGTGCACTTGTTCACCTCAGCACAACACACACACACAATCAAAGAGCACCGGGGTTAGGACCTGACCACAGGGCACGTCATGCCTTCAGTCTGAGAGCATGTGGAGGCAGCGCACGTGTCCCGTCCACCTCTACGTGACTCTGTGTGAGTGTGAGTGTGTGTGACTGTGTGTGTGTGTGTAGATAGGCATGCACCCTAAACCCGAGGGACTGTCAATCAATAATCGTGTTGTGAAAGTAGCAATCGATGTAATAACAATGGGCATTTGTAATTGCCTTTATTGGAATGTAATGGTGTCCGTTATGTGCGTGGGTGTGCACATGCAGGCATGGATATGAATTTGTATTTAAACTTGCAGAGCCTTGTAGAGGTACGAGATGAACTCACTGTGCACAGCCTCAATGACGTAGGGGACATTCAGCTTGCCACTGGACGCCAAGGCCCCGAGGAAAGCCGCCACGTCTGTAGTGCTCTGGAAACATTCTGAGGACTGCTGAAAACACTGACGGTTGTCGATCTCCAAATAGACTATGGAACTGTGGACAGGAAGGAGAGCGGATTCAGACATCGTGTAAATCAAAGACTGAGGAAGGAAGGCTACAAATCATGTGAAATTCTTCTGTACGATGAACTGTTCAATGTTTTTAACAGTTACCAAACAGACAGGGCACAAGAATCCCTTTCCCATAATTCAGAGCGACACCTGTAGAGAAACTTAATTCGGACCATAAAGCGATGCTCTGATGCAGTCACCTGTCAGTGGACAAGCTGGGAGACCAACAAGGTTTCCCTGTCATGCAACTAGTAGTCGACGTCTGCAGTAACAGGACTAGGGATGGGACTGCAAACAAAGCCTCACCCTTTAATCTGCATGTAGTCAAGCTCCCTCCTAGTCCGGCCGGCCCTGCCCGTCACAGCAGACAGGCTCCTCTTCACAACGTTCACCACCTTCAGGGGCATGTCAGGCCAAGCATCCACTGAACGCTTAATATTGTGCTTCTTCAGCTCCTGCTCACTGCCGTAGTACGGGAACACCATCATCTCGCCCTTTGCATCCTTGAGGAACACGACATTGGTGTGGAGGACACGACTCAGTTCACGCAAGAAGCCATACGAGTTGTTCAGGAGCTGCTCAGGAAGGATGTGCACCACCAGGACCAGCCACCCCACCGCCAGCTTCTCGGGCACGTTGTTGGCACAGTCGAGGCCGTCCCACTCGCACTCCACATTGTTACAGCCCTTGTCGCAGTGGCCATCAGCATAGTGGTCCTTGCAGTACTGGTCGTACAAAGGGCTGAGGAGGAACAGGAAGAAGTGAGCGGAATGGGCAGATGGATAAATACGTTGTTCACCCGGTGTAGCAGGTGTATCAACCATCTGAGAATAAATACATGTAAACTGTTCTTAACAGAATTTCATAAAAAGGTAAGCTGGAGTGGCCTCCTGTAAAAACCTTTAGCCCTTCAGTGTGAGGTAGTAGTGATTCATCTTTTTGACTAAATCTATAGGTGTTTGAAGCCATGTATCCATAATCTATACTATCAAAGCAACCTTATAGTTTTTGGGTCACATTTGAGCGTTTTCAAGTTTAGATGTAAACGTGCTTTTTTCTGGTTAAAACAAGGCTTCCTTGCATCCTCAACAATGGCCTACTGATAAATAAAACACACTTAGGTCACTTTTCTTCTCTTAATGCCTTTCAAAAAATACATTTGTGTTGTAGATCAAAGTTGACTTGGTGGTGATGATAAGTTGTTTGTTATAAATTGCAGATAGATAGTAAATGTTGCCAATCCATCATGAATAAGGAAATTTACAGCAAACATTTTCATGATTAGCCCCCACAGGGTGGACCGAGACCTAGATGGAGCACAGAGTTCGTTACTAAATCGGATGATAACAGTATAATTTGCCTCGACCCCCTCATGCTCTGTAAATGCAAGTCATGTGATGTAAAGGGTTTCGAGTGGTCGCCAGACTAGAACTGTGCTATACACAAATAGGTCCATTTACGTGTCATTATTGGTGAACACAGACCTATTGTGTGCAGAAGAGGTAAAACGAGTAAAGTTCATGGGTCAATTTTGACCTACAACACAACAGATGTACTAATAACTGCTCATTTTAACATTTAAGAAAATACAAACTAGTTATGTTGGGACCTATATTGGAATTAACTTCCCATCGTCTTACAACCTATTCACCTGGTCTCCTCATCAGAAGTAATACAATAAAATTGAGTCTATTTTAAACTAAAGTTGATTTGTACAGTGCAAGTTAAATGTGGTGCGAGGTCCATTTTACACGTCACCATAAGTCCCCACATTGTGGGGGTGGACACAGACATAGATTTAGCTGAGGGGGGGTATTAAGAGCAAAGTGACCAGTGACACACACACACACACACACACACAGTTAAGGATGAATAAAAAGTCACTTAGCAAATTAAACATTTTACTGGATGATATTTTTCAGTGCTTTTTAATTAATTCAATCTCAAGTCAAAGTTGACCTGCAACCACTCGAGATGTGTAAACCCTTTTTCAAACACAACAAGAGGATTAAGAACATGGCCCAGGTGCTTATGGCCGAAATGTTTAGAAATGTTATGGCTGTTCGCTTCAGGCTTGTCTAGGGGTAGTGTGGGGCAATAAAATGATAGGATTATCTTGAGGATTTGATTTTGAAATAAACCTCAGTTGATCATTTTTGGTAATGGGTCGAGATTATATCCACTCATGTTTACCATCATACGGGTGAAGGACAACAGGAGAGCTAGTCATATGACCAATGTGGTGTGCTGCTCAGGAGAGAATTAATCTTGAAATAAATAAATAGAAATTTTGTAATTATGATAAAAATCATTATCTGACAAAATTTTAATTGTGAAAATATCCTCAGCCACACCATCGAGTAATATTCGAGGAAACAAGAGGAGTCCATTTGCTCTACATAGGTTTGTCCAACAGGCTCAAGTGAGAGAAGAACCATGAAAGATCAACTAATCCCATAGATGCCATTTAATCTTGTTCACAAGTAATTCTACCACATATTGCAGGAACAAGGAACAACTTACTTGCACTGTTCTTCTTGGTTCTGACAGTCGAAGCCGTCATAGAGGCAGCCAGCGTTGTCACATTGTGAGTCACACTTGCCGTCGTTGAAGTAGCGCCAGCACTGCAGTGCTACTGAGCAATTCTTCCATGGGTCGTTGAAGTTGAGTGAACAGTCCCCGCCATCCCAGCCACATGTGTGGTTGTTGCAGAACATGTCACAGAAATTGTCGCCTTTTCGACTCTCGCACTGCGGGATCTCGCAGCTCACCTCCACCTCTGATGGAGGGGGCATAATGTCGTGGCCAAACCCGCCCAAGAAGCTGTAATCTAGGATGTGGCACCGGAGGCCATTGAAATTGGTTGGGCAGACGCAGTGGTAGAATGGTGCCTCGGAGGTGTATTCACACGTGCCCCCGTTGTAGCAGGGGTCCGAGTTGCAGGGGCTGTCAGTGGGGTACTGGCATTCGGGTCCTGTGAAGGACGGCGTGCATAGGCACTTGGGGCTCTTATGGCCCGAGATGCAGGTACCCCCGTTATGACAGTGGAGGTTGCCGCAGGCCTGGGCATCGTACTCACATGTGGAGCCAGTGTAGCCCTGAGATACATGGGAGACAATTGAGTTCATATTCCCCTTCAAATTCATACAGGGAACAATTCAGAACTTTATATGCAGAACTTTTTTATAATTCAATCAATAAAAATCCCTATTTAGATTAATTTACAAGTTAATTTATTCTCAAATGAGTCAAAATCAAATCAAACCACTGATATAAAACTACAGGATCAATGCAGTACTCCATTTTGACAAGCCATGTTTTCTATTCATACTTTGTGTTTGATTAAGTTCCCCGGTCTGCCGGTATATGTAGATGTCTGTGGGTAACTGTGTGTGCGAGTGTGTGTCTGCATTTCCCTGTACTCACAGGAGGACATTTGCAGATGAAGCCATGAGGTGTGTTACTGGCCACAGCACAGGTCCCTCCATTTCGGCAAGGCTTTCCCTTGCAACCATCAAACACCATGTCACACCGCTGGCCTATGACACATTCAAATCAATATAAGAATCAGAAAAGGGGCAGCATAGCTCAGTGGGTAGAGGGGTCGTCTGGCAATGGGAAGGTCACAGGTTTGATCCCCGGTCCTGCATACAGCATGTCGAGGTGTCCTTGAGCAAGACACTGAACCCCTAACTGCTCCCCGAGCACCATATGTTGGCAGCTCACTGCTCCTATATAATAGGTTGGGTCAAAAATGCAGAGAACAAATTTCTCCTTGCGGGACTGATGAGGGAATCATTATTATTATTGTTGCAGGTTCGATCCCCAGTCCTACAGAGAAGCGTGTCGAGGTGTCCTTAAGCAAGACACTGTTCCCCTAACTGCTCTGCCCTGTGATAGACTGGCGACCTATACAGGGTGTACCCCACCTTTCGCCCAATGAGAACGGAGATAGGCTCCAGTGGATAAGATAAGAGCCAGACAGTGAAATGTACAAGTTCCAAATATACACATGCATGTAGAAAAAAAACCCGTTGGATTCCATTATTTTGCTGTTACAGCTAAAAAAGAAAACCAGAACTCCAAACTGAGACGAGACATCAGTGGCTGCAGGTTACGTCAAACAATGATCTATCTGGCTAGGTAGATTCACAATGGCCGACCAGCTTCCCTCAACCCCAGACCACTCACCGGTATATCCTGTGTGACACTCGCAGCGGTAGTTGTTGGTGAGCTGGATACAGTTGTGTGTGCCTTGGGGGTCACAAGGGTTCGACAGGCATTCGTTGATATCCCCCTCACAGCGTTCCCCCACATATCCTGCTGAGCAGATACAATGGTAACCCCCCACACGGTCAACACACTTGCCCTTGTTGAAACATTTGGGCTCATTGGTGATGGGGTCCATGAATGGGTTGCAGTCATCGATGTTGATCTCGCAGTGCACACCTGAAAGACAGGAGAGACACTTTTGTTTCATTTGGATATGAATGTATCTCACAGGCTGGTAAAGTGCAGGTGTTGTCATGGGTTGACTAAAAGTGGCTAAGAAATAAAGACAACACCTTGACTTGAAGGCTCCTGTTGAAACACATAGGTGTCGAGCATGCTTCAAATAAACTCTACAATTTTTACTTTGTAAAATCAGGACTCCAGAATCTTGAACTTTTTGGGGTTTTTTTTATATAAGAATTTCAAACTATTTAAATTGCTTGAGGGTCTGAGCCTGTGGATACAAAGATTGTTTTGGTACATCAGATTATCTGACAAGATGGTAGCTTTTTTCGAGATACAACAAACTCTTCGATAGCTCTTTGGCTGAATAACAAAGCCACAATGCCTTCAAGTCCGAGAGGGATGTAGATAAATGAATATTTTGATAAAGCAAACAAATAAATAAATAAATAAATAAATAAATAAAAGGGAAAATCAATGGGGTGTTTGACAAGCGGGGGAGGAGCAGGGGAGACAAAAAAAGAGGAAGTTTTTTTTTAAGACATGTTCTGGGCTTTTAAGCCCCAATTAATGAACCGTGGAGAAAGGAGAAGTGCACAGAGGGGGTGAGAGAGCGAGAGAGAGAGAGAGGGGTGTGTGTGGAGGAGTTCTGCGTGGGGTCTACTGACCTTGGGTTCCCCGGGGACAGGAGCATTTGTAGGTATTGATCAGGTCAATGCAGGTGCCCCCGTTCTGGCATGGCTGGGATAAGCACTCATTGATCTCGTCAGAACAGTTGGTCCCCATGTAGCCTGGCATACACTGAGAAAGACAGAGAAGACAGAGGAGGTGATAGAAATAAAGTAATAGTGTGAAGGAAGAGAGTTAGAAAAATGAGAAAGCAGAGAAAAGGAAGATGAAGAGAGAGGAGAGGAGCTTAATCGATGCTCCACATGAAACAGGGCTGGATTTTTGTTTACCTGGCGGTTTTCTAGTATTTCCACATCCTGCCAAGGCCAGCAGATCCTTCATTCCAGGGGAGATTAACACATCCGAGCCATTTGGCTCTTATTCATAAACAAACCACTTCATTAGGCTGCCCACTTAGGTTGTGCATAAAGAACCAGGAACTAACTATTGGATCAGGGGGGGGGGTGAGAGGAAATCTGCCGTACACCTCCCCTCACATTCCCCACCATCAACGTGTGCTCTAGCAACACTAAATGGCTCCATTTGCAATACAGGCAATAGAAATATTTCCAAAAAGGAAAAAAAAAAACTAGCAGTAAAGAATGAAAAGGTAGAGAAAGTACTGATGAGCTGCATTTGAACTCAGGATATTGTGATTAGGGTTATATCATAGCACATCATGTCGTCTGAGATGACATGATGTGCTATTTAAATTGTTTATATTGTGGTTACATATTATGCTTTAGATTTGATGCCTCTCTTACTGTGCTTTCCACTTTGCTGCTGTAAACACCCTAATTTCCCCCTGTGGGACTAATAAAAGGAATATCTTATCTTATCTCATAGGTTTTCCAACCAGTCAAACCACCAAGAAAACCCTCACCTATTATGAAGACTTTTCGCACATTATGCTGTTGCCAAATCAAATTATTATAGAAGCTTCATTTTTACCCTTTGTTTTGTATGTCTAATTTTTGGGCTCATTCTGATTTTCTATCTTTCTATCTTGGACTTTTTAACAGTCTGGTTTTTTTAAAGTGCACAAAAAAAAAGCAGCAAATAATTTTAAACATCCAGCTCAAGAACAGCACTATAGATCAAAAAGGATGTAAATTGCTTTGGTTTAGGCTTGTCCCCTTTCCCATTTTCTAGTAACTTTTTTTCCCCAAAGAAATAACATGTTTCTTTTGGGGCCATACCTTGCAGGTGTAGTGTCCCAGGAAGTCAGAACATGTGGCTCCATTTTGGCAGGGGTTTGGTGTGCACTCATCCACCTGCTCCTCACAGTAGCTACCTGTGTACCCAATCTGGCAGTGGCAGTGGTGAGTGTTCCCAGCATCCAGACACTGGCCAGAGTTATGACACAAGTGTGCCACGTCAACACCTGGCGAGTGTTAGAGAAGGACAGAAAGAGGACATCAAGTTTTACACATAGCATTTAACACCGGTTTGTAAATGTGGACATTTAAACTGTTACAGGAAACAGAGGTCCTGGTTGGGAGTGCTTTGGAGATTCTTTCCAAGGACAACATAAGTGGATATACATATAAAGTCGATTCAAACACAAAATTAATTTGACACAAAAGTTAAACATTTTAAGTTTAATATAGAATAATGACCATTTAATAGTAAAAATGTATATGCAATGTAAGGTTTTGTTGCATATATAAATAAATACATTGGGGAAATGCTCAATAAGCACACATGCTCATCTTAGAATCGTACAGACACAGACAATCCATCACTAGATTGTCTAAATTAAAACGGATGTTTATGATTGTTTCAGGTTGTTGTACAGGGACACATGCAGATGCCCCATGCTCCCCAGAGTCCAGTGTAAACAACAAGCTGCCACAATTGTATTTTGGCTCTGCCACTATTTGGGCAAAATTAGCTATTTGCGGCAAATGGCGAACCTTCAGTTTGAAAATGGGTGAATAGTGGAGGCAGGATGATTTCTTAAAAGTCTATTCATTTGTGTGAGTGAGTGTTTATTCACTGAGCTCGAGATGTGTAATCGGTGCTACCGCAGACTACGATGCCTGGATAGTTGTCACCTACTACTACTGTCTATCCGTCCACACTACACGTGATGAGAATTAACCTAGTGGCTAGATAAAGTCCAAAAGAATTCTATACTGTAAATAACTCCTTTAGCTGGTTTTAGGTGAAAAAGCATCTCCCTTTGTGCAGGGTGTGACGACATTGATAATCCTTTGCTTTACCTCTCTGTTTGGCTGCCACCTCACAGGAGACCCTTGGCACATCACAGTAGAGGCCTGTCCATCCAGTTTGACACTCACAGCTATAGGAAGTACCTGTCTGCCAACAGGTTCCCCCATTCTTACAGGGTAACAGGTCACACCAGCGTACCAGGTTCTGAAATATATAAATGCACCTTGTCTAGATATGTGCTCATCACACACACACACACACACATACTGAAAATGAAAACTGTTTTAGCATGCTAGGTTAGGACATTACACATTTTATCACGGGCAAGCACAAAGTCTCTTTCTCCCATCCTACCTGACAGTTGAGCCCAGTATACCCGTGGAGACAGGTGCACTTATAAGTGCCATGGCTGTCCTGACAAGTGCCACCATTCAGGCAGGGTTTGGAGTCACACTCATCTATGTCATTCTGGCAGTAGTTGCCTATGAAGCCTGGAGGACACAGGCAGGTGAAGGTGTTGATGCCATCCACACAGGTTCCACCATTAAAGCAGGAACTGAAAGGAAAGAAGTCAAAGAGAGTGATAATGAAGATAACAGAAGAAGGGCATCCGAGCCTTAACCCCCAGTGCTCCAGGGAAGTCTGTGTCCATCCCCACGATGTGGAGCCTAATCATAACAGATATAGATTGAACTCTATTGTGAAAACATTGAAGATGGGATCCTGTAAGTTATTTACCAGACGAGAGAAGAGAAGAGATCCATTTGCATGTAAATTCAACTTGGAGTTAAGATGAACTTGTTACTAATGAATATCCGCTATAGGGGGCAGTAGTGGACAAGAAAATTAGGGTTGAGTCTGTGTGAACGGGAATGAAACCTGTTGATCTGAAAAATTCAAACAAACCAACCAGTATCTTTTTGCAGCAGACATACTCCACCAGTTATTCTGATTCAACTATATCATCTCTTTTCTAATTAGGGGTTGATTCCTTTTCTTTAAACATAATTCAAGAAAAAAAGAATAAAATCCCTAAATTTAGCTGAAGTTGACTCGGCACTCAATCTTTCTCAGTAGTTACTCTCATTCAGATTGCTACACATCCACACATAGCAAGTGTTTGAGGACAACCACAGTCTTGTGGACAGAAGCGATAACAGAGCTGCTGGAAGAGGATAAGTGTTTGCTCAAAGGCAGCAGCCATTACTCATTCCCTCTTGCAGTCCTGTATAACAGATCCTGAAAACCTCCAATTAAGTGCTTCTCTAAAGTTTAAGCTATCATTATTGGGGTTTCAAAGCCAACGATGGCTACAAGATAGTTCCTTGATGTCCACGCCTTGGATAAAACCCATGTATTCCTGTATTTATCAGTTCTATCGGTTGGTACCTCTCAGTGCAGTCAGGTGTGTTGTTTTCACAGTGGATCCCGCTGAAGCCAGGTGGGCAGGTGCAGGTGTAGCTGTTGACACAGTCAGTGCAGTTGGCCCCATTCTTGCAGGGATTACTCTCACACTCATTTATGTCCTCCTCACACTTGGTGCCTCGAAAGCCAGGCAGGCAGGTGCAGAGGAAACCGTTCACCTCGTCCTCACACAGGCCTCCGTTGCTACAGGGGTCTAACAGAAGAGGTCCAGATCAAGGGTAAGGGTTTTGTTGTAGGACTTAGTGTTCTGCTTAGTTCTGTGACTGTTTCAGTGGGTTCAACAGTCCTGAGTTTCAAGGGCAATGATTTACATAACCACAGACTGGGTAATATGATATAAGATAGTCTAGCCATCAGCAGACTAGGACCTGAGATAGCTGTCGTTGGCAGTTACCTGCCATAAACCACCGTCTGAACACAGGCAGCCAGCCGTCTAACGCATGGTGCTAGTTTAGGTGACTTTTGAAGGGTATCAAAGATCAGAATAATTAAAGCTCATTACACTGATGTTCGACGGGAAGCATTATTCTACCCTGGTTATGATGAGCAGGATCTAAATGTAGGCCAGGCCTAGTGTTCCACATTTCTAAAAAGAAATGACTGTAGCAAGGGGACAGCGAGGAGAGGTGGCGGAACTTACTGGGCTTGCAGTCATCAATGTCGGTCTCACAGTTATTTCCACTATAGCCTGGTTCGCAGCCACAGTGGTAGCTACCCATGGCGTTCTGGCAGGTGGCTCCATTGTGACAGGGGTTCTTCACACACTCATTGATATCTATCTCACAGGTTTGGCCTGGTCAAGTGGACAGTATAGCATAGAAAGGGCAGAAGAGTAAGAATTTCATTCAGGGTACAGGATATTGTCTCCAAGCAGAATGGAACTCACTATGTGAGGCACATACTGTCTGCCAGGCACAGCCTCATAATCAATACTGAAGCATCTTGAAAGAGCTGGTTTGCAGTTATTATTGCTGCTGCTGACAAATGTTGACAACCAACTTATATTTCGATTTGAACACTTTTATGCTAAAGGGCCAGTACACTGTTCATTTACTTGAAGCTGAGATGTTTGTTAATTTCTTTACTTTGAACATTCCACACGCAACGCTATTGGTGACACAAAAATCTGAGTAATTATTCTGGTCAAAATTTAGACAATAAAAGCCAGCTGGAGGATGAGCGTAGATATTGACTTGAACATGTGAAGTATTGCATTTTTTATTTACCTTGCCATCCCTCTGGGCAAATGCAGGAGAAGCTCTCGTAGTCCTCAGACTCCCGACATACACCTCCATTCTTACAAGGCTTGGGTCCGCAGGGGGCTAACAGGGTCTCACAGTTCTCTCCTAACACACACACACACACACACACACACAGCTTTGTTACAGATTCTCTAATCAAGAACACAACAAACTCTGCTAAATATTATTCTTCTGGAGAGTAAGCTATGAAATCATGAGCTCAGAGATAACTCGACCCAAAAAGATAGTGCTTCCAATTGATACTGAATTATCATTCAATCAGTGCTATCAGAAGATGTTGGCCCCTGCAGGCTCCGTCAGCATTCAAGGCCTACGGAGAGATTTCCCTATCTGTTTCCCCAACACAAAGCTTGTACGGGAAGCTGGCTTCAGTTTCCGGGCATTGTCAAGGCATTTGCTTTTCTGTGAGACAGGAAGCAGGCAAACAGGAAATGTGTTAGGCCCACATTCCCACCCGTCACCCATCGAAGCCCTTTATTATTCCAAGTCTTGTGGATTTTTCCAAAAAAGATGATCTGTGGAAATAAAAAAGGAAGATTTGCCCCAAGGCGTTCCTTCACCATCTTTTTTAAATACTAATATTAAAATAATAAGTAAAAGGATAGGACGTTTTGTTATGTGGGATTCTTCCCAAGTGTCATTCAGCTCTTGTGTAAATAGGAACGTTTCGTGTTGGAGCCTTGAGGAAGTCTTGCTGTTGCACTTGCTGTTGTTATTAGATAGGCTACGTTACCAAGAACACATTTTTTTTCCTGTATTATTTGGTGATTTAAAAGGGACGCAGGGCTTGGAAATCCTCCCCATAAGGAAATACCAAAACGGACACAACTATCAAAACAAAAAAACAAAGAGTTGTGGCTAGTGTTTTCTTACCAGTGTACGGTAGAACACAGTTGCACTTGTAGCCTGCGACATCATCAATACACGTCCCCTGGTTGAGGCAGGGGTTGGAGGCACACTCATTTATGTTGGTTTGACAGCTTGGCCCTGCAGTTGGAGAGGACTTTTAAGTTAAACATGCTTGGGTTTGAAGTACCAGGTCAGCCAGTCATAGTGACAATGCAGAATTGTGTTGGGCAGAAGGAAGTGCGACACAAAGACACGAATAAGATACGAAGCATGTAGATGATAACAAAAACATGAATCAAAACTTTCACACACTAAAGCCTTTTCGTACACATCACATGCACATGGCCAAAAATCCATTACCCACATGCAAGGCAGGGGAAAGACATTGCTCCAAAACTTGAGGAAAGACATGAAACGTGTAGAATGTCTGATAATTCGGATAACTGTCTTTAAATCAGACTAAAATCATTTAGTACTTCCTAAAGGATCATCATTTTGTTTCAAAGAACAATGATTAATTGCAAGTTCTCACATCATAATGTGTTTGCTGTGTAGAACTCCGTAAGTCACATTTTCCCCCGTGTATGTATGCACCAAATGAGTAAGCTATGTGGAAATGCTGTGCAGAATGTGCTCTGTTTCAAATGTGAAATCAAACAAAATAAGTCCAATTACAGAAAGACAGACACACACAGAAACACTGACCAGTGAAGCCCATACGACAGGTGCACACGTATCCGCTGGTCATGTCTTTGCAGGTGCCTCCATTCATACAGGGGTTGGACTCGCATTCATCGTTATTTATGTCACAGTTTTTACCACTCCAGCCAGAGTCACACAGACATTTATAGCTGTAGGGGAAGAGGGAAAGTATTCACAAATTGAATTCAATCCTTTAATCAAACTGTACTTATGAAAATTAATAGAAAGCAGGAAAGAAAATGCATGTTCAACAAATACAGTGAAATATGGTGGGGGAAAAAGCTACTCAGTCAGACAACAGTATAATCTCACACAACCATGTGATGAAGGCCTGTGCTATATACTCATATAGGACATTTGAGTTGATTTAGATCAGTGAGAGACAGATAGATGTAGAAAAGTCAATTAGATTTTTCTTCTTTTCAGAATTAGAAAAATCACATGACTGCAGTGCTGCAGTGGGGTGTATTTAATGACATGCACTTCTGCATGCATGGAACTACCACAGAGGTCTTACCGGGATTTTGATCATTTTCCAGGTAAATCCCTTCAAATGAGCCATTTAGAACCAGTTCACAGGCTGACTCACCCATTGATCTTGTCCTCACAGTGTCCATGGATACAGGGGCTACTGAGGCACTCGTTGACCTGGGAGAAGCAAGTGGCGTCATGGAAACCCTCAGGACACACACAGGTGAAGCCATTGATGCCGTCAATACAGGTGCCACCATTGTGACAGGGGTTGATGGCACATTCATCAATGTTGATGTTGCACATGGTTCCTGGAGTGAAGAACACATTAATAAGTATGTCAGGATCACAAATCACCATGGCTGCTTATTTGCTTTATTTCAGATAACTCCATCAGGACTTATCAAGGAGTTTTTACTCATAGAAGGGCTCCTAATTCATGCATACTAAAATCCCATCTACAATAGGTGTTAAAAGTTAACCTTACTTGTACTTCCTCTGATAGGATTATAAAGAACACAACTCGCACATCAGCACACAATGGGCACGGCACAATGAGACCCATATCACCCCATGGTTAATGTATCAATTTCTGAAATGCAAGTTTTTCGAGTCATCACTTTGTCCCAAAAATCCCATTTAGCTTTAAAGGAGGCACCAGCTCCCAACCTTTTGGCAGCTCAACTTTCAAAATCTTTCATGGATTCTTTTCCCCTCTGTTTAAACCCCGTAGAGACC
>OMLC01052048.1:2759-15889 GCA_900302585.1 Regalecus glesne
CCTAGTTACTGGTTCAGGTATGTGGACGACACCTGGGTTAAAATTAAATCCCAGGACGTACCACAGTTCACTGAACACATTAACTCAGTGGACGCCCACATCAAATTCACAAGGGAGGAGGCTAAAGATGGCGTATTGGCTTTCCTAGACTGTGAAGTGAAGGTTGGTGTTGGGGGGCGGTTGTTTGTTAGCGTGTACCGCAAACCCACACATACGGACCAGTACTTGCGGTTTGACTCCCACCACCCCCTGGAGCATAAACTGGGAGTCATTAGGACTCTGTACCACCGGGCTGACAACGTCCCCACTGACTCAGTGGCCGGGGAGGAAGAGAAGTCCCATATTAAACAGGCCCTGGTTAAGTGTGGTTACCCTAACTGGGCGTTTGTTAAAGCCAGGAAGGGTCCCAGACAGAGCTCCAGCCAAGTGGGAAGAAAAGAGGAGCCCAGGCAGTCTGTCACCCCCCAAGATGGTTTGACATGGCTTTTTTTTCTTTTTTTTTTTACAACACTTGTCTGTTTGTAAGCGTAACACAGCTTGGACCCATCCACTAATGAAAGACTTATGGGCCTCCAGGGACCTTTTGTTTATCATACTTTTGATGTGTACATACCTGTTAGACACCAACAGACATGTATTTCTTTATAATTTCTGATAAGTAGCTGCTCTATCTTACAATTAGCACTACAACATTTCGACCCACCACTGCTACGGACTTCAACTCTAAATGTAACAACACGAATGGATGGTAGCAATAGGCCAGCAACATCCAAGTTGACACTTCCATACATTGGTCCAATACATATTTTGCCGTAAGGGTGATGGTACATTGTGAGCCTTTTTACAACTTCCAAAGTCCTTGCACTTTCTAGACACCAGCAGATACCAGCCAATTCCACGTTATTCCTACAATTTCAACTCCTAAGACCTGTTACCCTAACAACCAAGAAAGTCTGTCTACTAGTGATAGTTAATGTGCCACTACTTAACGATAGATAGCAGTTTCAAAGTCTTTCTAGTCCAGGCTACAACGAAAACGATGATATTATTTAAATCAAGCAAAACAATTCAAGTGATCGACTTTCTTTAGCACCTCGTTATCTCATTAATAGCTAGTTGTATGTAGACACTGATCTCGTAATTACAAAAGTATACTTACTTGGTGATTCCATAAGATAGTAGTAGATGTCCAAGTAGTAAATATTTGGCCACTGCATGGGGTCATTAATCCAATTGTTATCAACAATTTCAAAGGGACACCTGTGCAACCCTGTATCTTCTTTAAATATCGTACACGGTCCTCTGTCAGCAAAGATAGTACATATGCCATTTTGATGTTTAAAAAAATCAGATGTTGAGCTAACAACTGTAATTCAGGTCTCAGGGAATCCATTTGTTTTCCCCAAAAAGGGGGTATTACCCTTCAATGATGCAAACGTAGCGTTTGTCTATGGCCTCATCCAGGGAGCGTGGATGGTGTAGCCTAGCCATTGTGCAGTGCCAGTTACTCCTGTGCAGCCACGCTGAATTGACCTGTCGCTAAGCGCCACCCTCCATCGTTACCATGACGAATTAGGACAAACAAACCAGACTACATAACAAAAGCATATGGAAAATGGAAGCTGCTCGTATGTCAAAGCAGGTTTTGGAGAAGTTTTGGGCTAAACATGATTTAACTCCCACCAGAAGCAACCAAAAGGGACTGCAATGCGTTATGGAGGAGTACATTCAAAACTTTAAAATACATACAGAATGGGACAAGTTTAAATTAGAGGCGAGAATATACAGATCAACCTGAAAAAGGGGAAACCCTCTTCTGACATACATCAAGATTGACAACGTCAACATTCAAGGCCAGCATTGTTCATGTACTGCAGGAAAGGTTCGTTTAATTATGCGTTCGAGTGTAGAAACATGTCATGAATGATATCAACATGACTATCCCAAATTGTAATGTCTGATGACAGTATTAGCATAGCTAATCGCTGACGTTAATACTAGCTGGCTAGATAGTGATCAAACACCTATAGAATATATTCACATTACCTGAAAGACATGTAAACCAACGTTTGCATCATGTTGACAAGTTGGGCATCACTTGACAGGTAGGCTATAGGCTACCTGTCAAGTGTGCCGAGTGTAGTGCCGAGTTGGCAGTGATTTGCTATATTTACCAAGGAGGGTAAACGACTAGCCTACTGTCGTTTGTGACAAAGTGATGAACATATTCAACCTCCGTCTTACCTTTGAACAAATGTGGACGTCCTTGTTGATCTTGTTGACGTTTAGTTGGTATTCTGGCCCGCCACACAGTCTGATCCACAGAACCCACTTTTTCTTGTCCCACTGTGGCTTGGGAAAAGGGGTGAAATATACTCTATTCTGCAGCCTCTTGGGATACCAACTGTCCGTGTAACATGTACCCCAAGCACATCGTTTGACCGTGGTATTTATTGTAAGTTCATTAAAGCTGGCTAGCCCTTGGCTAGGGCTCTTTAGTTGACTGGTTAGCTTACTTATCGTTGATGCGAACATCCCGGTTTTGGTCCCGGGCTATGCCCCCCCCCGAATTTGCTACACCCCATGTGTGGGCTGGTGAGGTGTGGGCCCGAGGTTCGGGACCCAAGTCTAGATCTGAGGGTCTTCATGTTGCTAGGCAAAAGCGCGGGGACGCGCTTCTCGAAGGAATGGTTAATGTAACGTTAATAGCTGCCCGCTAGCGTTTAGCTTTAAATTAAGAGGTTAGCATGCTTGCCATTAGCGTGAACGTTCTGGGTTCCCGGCTAAGCCCCCCCCCAAAAAAAACAACAACAACAGCACACTGTTGTTGTTTTACACAAACAACATAAATCTACCATCAAATTGTTATCTTATGCCTCATCCCCGTCGTTTTCAATGGAGTTGTCCGAGCTCATGTCCTAGTACCTGAGGCTGGAATGTCATTGGCTCATCTGCATTCTAAGGGTGGCGCTGAGCATCAGGTAAATTGTGGGTAGGTGGGAGAAGAATTGTATGTCCGCGGTGAGGGTGTCCAGGTGCTTACTGCCGGTGGCTGAGCTGGTCCCTCATTCTGTCGACTAACCCCCACTTCCGCGTCCCTCCAGACCCGCTGTCAACGCCACGGAGTCAGTCTGCTCGGTCGGAGTGTGGTCCAGGAGCACTTGGAGGGCCAGGGCCAGGGCGTATTTTCCAAACATGGCGTCTCGGTTGCTTTCAAAGCCCTGAACACACTGCGGAAAAAGTTGGTCCACCCCAAGGATCGGGTCCCCCGGCACAAACTGAGTAATGTAGTGTACGCTGTTAAATGCCAGGAGGACTGCAGTGACTTGTACATAGGGGAGACCAAACAGACGCTGGCTAAAAGGATGGCGCAGCATAGGAGAGCCAACACGTCGGGTCAGGACTCTGTGGTCTACACCCACCTACAGGCTAGTGGCCACTCATTCAAGGATGATGATGTTCACATCCTTGATAGGGAGGAACGCTGGTTTGAAAGGGGGGTGAAGGAGCCCATTTATGTGAAGAGGGAACGACCGTCTTTGAATAGGGGGGGTGGCCTGAGAATACATCTGTCGGCGTCTTACAATGCCGTGATCGCAAACATTCCCCAATCCTTTGTGAATGGTGCTCATTGTCAATAAATGTGCAGTTGATCAGCCAACTTGCAAGTGAAACCAGCCTATAGTTGTGTGGCATCAAGGTACCGTTTAAAGGGGGGGTTAAGGTCAGCCTGAAGATGTTACCTGCTAGAAACGTTTTATGGAAATATAAAATAAGTAATGAAAACATTATCCCTGTCTGATGACACCCTGGACGGTCCGACTCGAGCTGTATCCTGCAAACCGCATCTTATTCTGAAATCTGTACCCGGCAGAGGTAAAGTGTCTAAAAGACATCATCTCAACAGTTTCTGAATAAACTTCTGATCCAGTTGAACCAATTCACCTCTTTTTGTGATTCCAATACCTGGATTATTGACCATGCATCAGGACAATGGCAGAGTCCCACTGAACTTGGTGTGAACTCACTGAACTCAATTTGATGGTGGCTACTCAGCTCCCGTCTTCAGACATTCTTTTTTTGGGGGGGGCAGCGGCAAACTGTGTTGGGCACTGTGACGATGACCCACTCGCCATCCACAACCTCTTTCTGCTTGGCAATCACCTCGGTGTCCCCTGCTCGCTGTGTTTTGTGAAGGAGCCCCACCGGACCACCTGTCCACCAGGGGGTGGAAGTGAGCTGCGGTGCTCCGTTGCATAAATCGGGGCTGTCTTCCCTGCGCTCCGGTTTGAAGAGCCTAGAGCTCCATCGGGAGGTGCTAAGAAGCCACAATGTCCCCGTTCTCAAGGTCCGAAGATCACACACCTTGGCGTCGATTAACACGCACGGTTCCCATACCTACAGTCCTGTTCTTAGAGTGTCGGTTTGAAGTCCATCACCTCTTTTGACACCAATGTGACGAGCGGAGTGACCTAAAAGGAATAACAAACCGGAGCAAGTTTTCTCGGACACTGGATCTACAATTAAAGGCCACCGGAACTAATAGACATATGAAGAGGAAACAATGACGGAATCTAAACAAACGCACACAAAACAACATGACGGTTACCATCTCAACCCCAAGCACACTGCATGATGGGAGTGACGAGAACACTGCAACATCTCAGGACAATGCCGACGTTACAGTATGTATTTTTAGGATGACATATGCATGAGATAAGACGTGATCCTGTTTTAGATGAATGTCCAAAAGCCTAGGTCTTTTTCAAATTTATTCTCCATTTTCATTTCAGAGGAGCAAGGGGATTGTTAGATTATACGACATTATGCCTGAGGAGGCAAACAGCAGAAAAGATGGATTCTAGAATAAATTATCATTTAATATCTCAACCAGTCCACTTTTTAAACTGCTGCAGACATGAACTGACTCCAGACATACCACCGTAATGGAAAATTGCATCAAATGCACTTAAATTGTATTTTCTTTAGTAGAATTGGTGAAGATGCATCATTTTTCAAGTATCTTGTGGTTTTGTAGACTTCCTACCAGCAACCATATTGGACCAGTAGCAAGTTTAGTTTCAGCTAGTATTACAGCCCCGTGTCCACTAGAGGGCGTATGTGCTCTTTTAGTAATGGCATGCGATATGACTGTGTGTGTGTGTGTGTGTGTCTGTGTGTTAGAAGAGACACAAAAAACATTGATAGGCGACTCTGTGTTTGTGTATAGTGTGGACTGTTAGGACACTGAGCACAAACAAAACCAAGCATACACATTAATGCTGGAAAACTCCAATAAAGAAGGGAATGGAAAGCCATTTTATTTTGGTATACTTACAATGTAATTTGCTATCTGCATTCAACCCATCCTCTTGTACAGAAGCATCAGGCAGCTGATGTACCCAGGGAGCAGTAAGGGGAGTTCGGTGGCTTCCTCAAGGACACTTCAGGACGCCTTATGAGGGAGTCAGCAATCGAACCACCAGTTTTCTAAAAAAAAGAAAAAGGGCCAGGGTGATGATAGAATTATTATTTTTTAGATATTTGATTGTGTCTGAAAGCAAGAAGATTCAGGAACTAACCCCGCCTCTTCTATGTGAGCTTGGATGTTATTTTGTTAAAAATTCTCCTATAGTCCAGACATGCATGCTGTGCAAAATGGAGCCTCCCCTCAGCTGCCTGTGACCCTACAGTGGGTTGAATAGATATTGAGGGAAAAATGACCATTGTCATGATGACTTTGTATTGGATGCCTGCTGTAGGTCTAAGTATATAATGTTAAGTATATAATGTTAAAGAATATCATTACCATCTGCAATATCCCAATCAAGACCAAAGGTTATTCTATGTTTAAAACTTAGATATAGGTGTGACACCCCACCAAAAAAAAAAAAAAAAAAAAAGGTTTCTTTGGGACCCAGCCTGAGTTCAAGCCTGAGGTCAACTCTGTGGAGCTACTTTAAAGTTAGCTGTGAAAACATGCTTCAGAAGGTTGTAATCATCTAAACAGATGATTCACTTCTGATGTATATTGATCTATGTAAAGGTTATTTTACAGCTTCAGTATCTGCAATATAGTCTAATCTGATTTCTGGCTTACCCTTGACACGGACACCCTTGTCACTCTTCACTCACAGCTGTAAGAACGGGCTTTTTCCCTAATTCATTCATTTGCTGGAGAGTGGAACATGCTCTCTGACCCCAGAAAAACCGACTGGTGTCATTCATGCAGTCTTCTGACGTGGCATTTGTAGTTTTTAGTTTGGAAACTGCCTTGTCACCATTTGACTACTTTTGCTGTTGGGGAGAAACTTTACTATTTGTCAATGGACGTATTCACAACATCTGTATTCAACCTATCCATGTTGTGTATGCAGTGAGCAGTCACAGTGCCTTGCTCAGGGGCACGGGCAGGAGTATGAAGCCTAACATGCATGTCTTTTTGATGGTGGGAGGAAACAGGAGCACCCGGAGGAATCCCACACAGACACAGGGAGAAGATGGAAACCCCGCACCGAAAGGACCTGGGGCGGAGTTCGAACCCAAGACCCTACATGCTGCGAAGCAACAAAGCTAACCCCCGGGCCACCGTGCAGCGGTATGTTGCCAAGCATTAAGCCATTTAAAGACATCACAGGTCACAGGTCACCCTCGTTATTAGAAAATCTGATGGTATTACAGTTATTTCTTGATAATTGAACTCAAGTGGGCCTTTGGTGGTAGGGTGTAACAGCCAGACAGAAGTGTGAGTGTGCAGTATTCCTCACTTGTATCTGCGGAGCAAACAGGGGAGTTTATATAACCGCTATTAAACCTAGCTCAGTGTAATAGCATAATAACTCTAATCATAAAGAAGCAATTTGTCCCACAGAGTAATCATCCAGCAGAGCTAGCCAAGGACTTTTCTCTAATTATTCGATAACAGAAATGCGTTAATCAGTATCGCAACTGAGGCAAGGTTGAATTCAAAAATCTGGGCCCGTGTCCTGACAGGAATGTTCCGGCTACAGTTCCAGATGTGCTGGGGACATACAGCTTTATCATGATCAGAGATTAAACCCACTATCAATGGGTTAGTCTGGGTTTTTTTTTGTTTCTTGTTTTTCTCTTGTTGTTGTTTTTTACAGACAAGAGACATTACAGGGGGATTTTTGGCCCATGTCCATTTTCATAATGTCAAAGGGTCATCGTCATCAGCGGTCTCTCTGACTGATGACGGATGATGTTAACCGAAGGAGGCTTAGTTGCCTTTTTATTCCGTTCTTTCTATTCGTCAACGTAAAGCCAGCAGCGTGATGCAAAAATGGGGGGCCTAAAAAGGTGGCTGCTGTGTCACGGTGGAGAAACGGGAGATAAACCAGTTCAGTGCTTACCGAGTCGAGGGAGTTTGCTTGCAATCAGTAACAGCTCACAAGGAGATGAGAAAAGAGACCTGGAGGAGAGGAGACAGAGAGAACACAACTGCACAGCGTGTAGAGAAAACAATTTCCATCCATTATTAAACGCTCCATCCACTGTCATGCTGGAGCCTATCCCAGCGCTCATTGGGCAGCCCCCCCCCCACCACCACTCCATCACAGGGATTGAGCAGTTAAGGGTTTCGTGTCTTGCTCAAGGACACTCCAACACACTTTGTTAAGGGAACTGGGATCAAACCACCAATCTGTGGACGAATGGATGACGGCTGTAGCTCCTGAGCCCGAGACAAACGAGGTGAAAAAATGTGCGAGCTCTGTTCTTTCAACACCGTCGAGAATTCAAAAGGAACCGAAGGAACCGGAATCAAGATCACAAGTACGGCTGTCTTTTGTCATTTTTTTTGTTTTCGCTTTCAACGTATAACTTGTTATACCCACAGTACTTAAATCAGAGCCACCACGTTGCCACGCTCTGCGGCTTCATTTGCCACTTGATCTTTCCTGCCCCAGCCCGGCTTCATTTCAGCTCAGTAGCACTTGTTGCAGTTTCCATAGTCACCTCCCATGCTGTCGCTTGGCAGCTCACCCACGTCTGCACCGGGTGAAAGGGTTTGCAGGTGGCCTAGATAGATCATACTGTCGCCTTTTGTTCTCCTGAGAGCATAGGACACAGTCAATTACTATCAGCACACCATACCTAGAGAAGTCATTTCTGCCTTTTCAAAAGACCACGGCGGACGATGGAACCGATACAACCGTAATCCATCACCAGGTCTCTGTTTGACCTCGATTGGTGTTTCATTAACGTTGCTTTGGGGTCTGTGCCTCCTGACAGGGAAGGAAAAAGCACTTAAATCCACACTTGAAACCAGAGGCACCGTAGCTCAGGTGGTGTGTGTGTGTGTGTGTGTGTGGAGGGGGAGGGGGGCAACTAGGAATCGGAGGATTGCTGGTTTGATCCCTGGAGAAAGCCTGCCGAAGTGTCCTTGGGCAACACAATGAAACACCCCCCCCCCGACTCCCGGGTGTCGCAGCTTCTCACTGCTCCTATGCAATAGGATGGGTTAAATGCGGAGAGCACATTTCACTGCATGTGCAACGACAAAGAAAATAAGTTTCTTCTTCTTCTTCTTCTTCTTATGCTGGCTGGTCAAAAGTAAAGATCCACACACTACGCTAATGGCTTCCAGCGATTTTAATTGAGCAACGGTGCAATGGAGCCAACCTGCCAAGCAACAAGAAGAAAAGTTTTAAAGTTCTAACCAGGAAGAGGAAGGTAATATATACCTGTCACTCTGTCAGTGTAAGTCACTCTCCTGTATCTGGATGGAGGCCAGTCATAATAAGGCGCTGTACGAGGGTGTGTGGGTGATAAAACAGGCCAAACAGCTGAATCACAGCTCACTCATTATAATATATGGAAGGGGGAAAAAAAGCGACCAAAAAAAATCCCCCCCCCAAAAACAACCAAAAGCAGAATCATAAATAAGTCTTTTTTTTATTTTGTTTCCTGTTTAAAGACTAAAGATCAATCAACTATTCGAAACAACAAATGGAATAGTTAAATACTGTGCACAGCATACTGTACTCTCCCAGTGCATGTCTTCACCACAGCAGAGAATGTCAGATATTTACGATGAGCTAGTCTTCATTTGGTTATTATTGTTTTTCTCCTAATAAGACGTGAATACGTTAAGATTAAATAATATCAGTGTATAATGTAAACAAGTTCACAGACAGTCAAAAATAACTTTATCATAGGGAGGGTTGTGACCAGCGGTGGGGGGGGGGGGGGGAGAGAGGTGTGTGTGTGTGTTTTACTTCAATGACTGTTTGACCTTAGCACTAATCGGTTTTGCGTACTGAACACCTAGGTGTACTTCAACGCACGTGCTACATTTACCTGATCTTCCTGACGGTTCTTGAATCATATGGAACAATAAAATTCATATTATTTCCTGGCTGCCAGCAGCCAAAGTCTCATGGACCACACCCACTGCAATCATGTAAGGCAGGAATGCATGAGCAGAACAGGAAAGTCTGTATCAGGTAGATAAGCCACATGCAGTCCGTGCAATGCATCTGTGTCGTCCGTTGAGCCTGTTCATGATCTCTACTTATCGGCCAAATCCGTTGTGAAATTGGCCTGTATGCCCCCCCCCCCAGGCCTCGTTAATCGATTAAATCAATCGAGCTTTCCACTCGAAGGTTTTCCTTTCCACTCGTATTTAACCAGAGTATCGTCAAGAGGTGATCCTACAGGTGTTAGTAAGGGATTTGGAGTGTGTTGTGAAAATGACTCAAAAACGGTGAGTATGCCAACTACTGATTATAATATCATAGGGAGGTAGTACTTGAGGCAATTAAGTTCCAAGCAATGACTTACAGTTTGGCCAAATAGAAGCTCCGACTGTTGGACATAATTCAGTAAGAATAGCGTACATTCACATATATTCTTCCAACAGGCCATTTTCCGTGCAACAAAACAGGGCTGGACACTGAAAGAGAGCAAAGTGTGCACTTGAGAGGGTTGTAAAAGCAGGTGCTGCAAACAGAAAGAGCATGGTCACATCCATAGTTACCATGTGTTTGGCACTGTAACCAAGACTCGACCAAGTGTGGAAGGTTATTCTATACGGTAATACCAAAAGAACACATTCTCCTCCTGTAGTTTACATGCACCTTTGCACACGCCACTATGCGCACAGACATGCACACTTCACACACACACACACACGCACGCACACACACACGCACACCAGCAACAATTATATATCAATATGAGCTGCACTAGACATATCGCTGGAGACATGTATAGCTACCCACCCCACAGGTACAAAATATACACGCCATGTGGGGAAACAAAACAAGGCCTGGTGAGACTAAGACTGTAAGAATTCCTGTCTAGTAAGACTGGATCTTCGTAAGGGTGGGAAGCTATCATTTTGACGTGCCATCTTATAGCACGTCCACACACAACAAAAGTGACTCGACTGGAGATACGCGTGACATCATCCTTCATTTAGCTCAAATCGGTCTCCTAGTTAAAACTTCATAGATATGTTACGTGATACACGGTTGCTTTACTGACCTTTTGTCCCCTGCGAGATACCAAACGCAATGTCGAATAGCCACATGCATCTCGCAAAGCTACCAGACCAAAAAAAACAGTCATCTGTCAACAATCACCAAACGCGAAACACTGACGACGCGAGGCTCGAGTCCCGCTCGGGGCCTTTGGACTGCACTACAATATCAGCAAAATAGTACAATATTGAATGTTATGAAATTAAAATCAGATAAAAAAATAATCACTCTGCAATATCAGATTTTACCCACAATCCATAGTCGGAGACACGGCATTTAGGTAAAACAAATCTCTCATGATAACCACGCCAACATTTCCAGTAACCGCATACAGTGCACACATACCCTGTGTTTTCAGAATACAGAAGGGGTAAAAAAATAATGATAAAAAAAAAATTTAAAAACCAGGAGAATAAAAGCAGCAGTTTGAGGGCACCAGTGTCCTGTTTCACTTTCCAGCCCAGTGGTGGTTGCTCATGCACAGTATAGTTCTCTACCGTGGAGACTTTTCAAGACAAAGTCGTTTCAGACTAAATCCACATGTGCATTCCTCCTTGTGTGGCAGTCCCAGTCTGATTCAGATGTTGCAGCGTTACGACCGGCAGAGCTGTCCATGACCTGGAGAAACTTTTCAACATGAGGGCTGTCCAGGAAGGCCGGCCGTTGAGGCAACAGGAAGTAATGAGTGCTGCTTGCCTGCCTTCCGTTCTCCATGACGGGTATTATGCACGGCGAGCCCTCACTGATTTGTCTCTGCAAGCTACGGCAGCTCACGTATTTGGGATCTGGGGCAAAGCTTTGAGTGGGGGGCATCACCCCGTTGATGTATGTTGGGAGGCTCTTTGGACTGGGGGTACGTGAGGAGCCAGTAGATAAGGGTTCCCTTGGTGGCACCTTGGGGGGCTTGTCCTCGTCGCTGTAAGCCCCTGATGTGACCTCTGCTGACCAGCGGCGGTGATCTACAATCTTGACGTGGCGTGGAGGGATAGGAGGCGGCACCTCTGGCTTATCCATGCCCTGGGTGTAGCGGTGATGGCACGAGAGGCGCAGTGATGCGGGCTTGTTGAAGGAACCGGCTGGGCCGGAGTGAGAGCGTCGCAATTTCCTCTGGGCCCTATCCTGCTGTCTTGGGAAAAAGGCCACCGGTGGCTCCTGGGGTTCCCGGACTTCCTGCTGCGGCTGCGGCTGTTTTGGGGGTTGTGGTAGCCTTGGCTGTCCCGCTGAGCCCTCAAAATAGGCGTAGTTTATCTGTCCGCAGCCCCTGAAGCTCCGTCGGCTGGGGACTCCGTAACGAAAGGGCGAGGGTTTGGAACACTGGTCGGGCACGAGGCAGCGGCTGTCGTCTGAGCTGGTGAAAAACTCCACCTCATTGTCCATTGCCTGCTCAGGAACGAGGTCTGTTTGTGCAGGGAGCGGAGGCAGGGGCTTTAAACACCTGCCTGGGGTCTGTGGCGGGCTGCCGCGCTCATGTAAAGAAAGCCGGTGGAATGACGGGACCACCTGGTCATCGTCAGCAGGGCTCGGTGTTGAGGGTTCAGCGCTGCAGGACAGGGAGAGGTGGCTGGGTCTGGACTTCTTTTGGGGTAATCGCTGCATGCTGGGGCTATGTTTCTGCTCTGTCAGGAGAGAAGAGAAATGAGGTCACTACCGTGTTTCCCTGGACTAATCAGAGCGGTTCGGTCAAGAAACGGGTCAAATGTCATCCTTGTTTCCCGTTTCCCAATTTTGGGGATAAACTATGGATGGGATGACGCTTTCACAACTTTGTTAGGAGGTCAACAAACACAGGATTGGCCAAACAGGCAATCTGCCATGTAGCCACATAAATACACTTAAAATCAGGATTCAAGCATTCTCTTTATTTCTGGAAATCCATCCGCTAAATATGTGGTCTTGGATTTTTGAAAAAAAAATAGATGGGTTTCCATTTCAAGCTGAGTGTTTTCTGAGACACATATCAGGAGCGGACTTGACCCTATACTTACTTTCACTAGGCAGTGATGGGGCAGCTGGCATCTGCTGCTGAACCCGGGAGCTGTGTTCAGTGTGCGCAGGGTCCATGCTGAAGTAGAAGCTGTTAAACAAGACATTGTTTAGAGACTGATACTGTGTCATTCTCACTGGTTATCTCAATTCTATGGAAGTGATTATGGACCACAAGAAGCACATCATATTATTCAACACTATCCTATATGTCGTCACGTGTAAACTGTTGCATACCGCCATGCACACACACACTTAGATTGAGCGTGGGAGATTAAGCCTGGATGCTCTTCCAGACACCCCACAGTGGGTTTAAACCAGCAACATCCGGCTCATAATTGAGCACACATAATCTATCTATCTATCTATCTATCTATCTATCTATCTATCTATCTATCTATCTATCTATCTATCTATCTATCTATCTATCTATCTATCTATCTATCTATCTATCTATCTATCTATATATATATACTATATATCTATATATATATCTATCTATCTAGGGCGACATGTCTCAGTGGGTAGAGTGGTTGCCCGGCGATCAGAAGGTTGCAGGTTCGATTCCCGGTCCTGCAGAGAAGCGTGTCGAGGTGTCCTTGAGCAAGACCATTTTCCCCTAAATGCTCTGCCCTTTGATAG
>OMLC01052093.1:0-11188 GCA_900302585.1 Regalecus glesne
TCACCCCCCCCTCACCATTTCTATGGAGTACCTGCTCTTCCACCTGTTGTTGTCTTCAACATGCACATCAGTGTCCTCGCTTCCATTGGGGGAAAGTGGCATCCTAATCCTCACGTCTGATTGGCTGCTGATGGTATCTCGCAAGATCGACCAATGCCAGCATGGCCTAGGATTAAGCATGAAGTCAATCCAATAGAGTCTCACCTTCTCAACCCGCTCCAGGAATAGAAGACACATACGGCGCCTCACGACGGGCCGCGGTCGCTGAATCCCAGCTCCGGGCCTCCTGCAGGATTTTACACTCTCACTTGTTTTTTGCTTATTTGTCAAAGAAAAAGCAAACAGGAGACTGTGTGACGCTCAGACCTCAGTGTATACATACGCCGGTATACGTGGGCGGCGTTGACCTTCTCTGCTGGTGAGTGACCTATGAGGAGGAGTGGTCGTGTAGTAGTCAGAAGATTGATGGTTCGATACCCAGTTCCTTCTGAAAGCTTGTCGAAGTGTCCTTGAGCAAGACGCTGAACCCTTAAGAGATTGGAACAACAGATTAAAATTAAAATCTGGTGTATTTGCATTCTACATATTTATTAATATACACTGTCCACTTATTATTATTATCATTATCATTATTATCCTTATTTTTTGTTTTGTAGTTGAACCAAGAATGTATCTCCTGGCCGTATCTTAGCATTGGAGCCTGCCTGCTGTGTTTGTACTGGTAGGTCAGTGTCGGACACTCCCAGACTACAAGGTGCTGCAGTAGGACCGGCCATGTTCTACCTGTACAGCAAATTACCTGAAGTTAATCCAGGAAATGCGAGACACTCTTGGTGTCAGTGTGATCTGGGGACACTACCTAGAGTACTACTGTGAAGAAGGGTGAAGTTATTTCGTACTCAGACAAAAAGATCTCAGTGTGCACCAACCTTGGAGTCAAAGTCCTCTGCTCCAGACCGCTTGTGTCAGGCCGTGGGAGAGCTAAATGGCTTTCCCTCCTAAGTCCCAGACTGCTGCCACACAAGTCACTGAATAAGCTACAGCTGTCTCCTCCCTACCCGCCAGTCATTTCTCCTGTGTCTCTTTGTCCACAGATCCAGACAAGAGGGCTCAGATAACGGAGGTAAGAGGCTGCCGCTCACTGAGCACACTATCCAGTCAGCCGTGTCCCTCTCCCCGAGACGTGTTGACATGTGGCTATTGTCAGTCCTTTCTTCTCTCTCTCTCAGATGCCGCCCCCGTTCGGAGCGGGCCTGGCCCATGAGAAGAAGATTGGACATAGGAGAGTGGACGCCTCTGGAGAGACCACATACAAGAAGGTAAACGCTCACTTTTCACCTTCTTCTCCCTGTCCCCATTCGTCCCTCTCTCTCTTCTGCTGCGGCCTGGTCAACCCTCCACCTTTCTTTGTTTAGTTTGACTGTACCACACCTGCTAGATTTCATCCACTTTGGCAACAGGATGGTGGAGTGGTCACCACTGTTGCCTCACAGCAAGAAGGTCCCAGGCTCATATCCTGTCCTAAGTCCTTTCTATGTGGAGTTTACATATTCTCTCCATGTCTGTGTGGGTTTCCTCCTGGTGGTGTTCTAGTTTCTCCCCCACCATCATAAAAAACATGCATGTTAGGGTTTATATTCCTGCCTGTGCCCCTGAGCAAGGCATTAGGAAGAAGAAATGGAGTTGGTCCCCAGGCACTGCAGCTGCTCACTGCTCCTAAACAATAGGATGGGTTGAATGCAGAAAACACTTGTTGTATGTATGCATAATGACAAATTAATGAAGCTGCTTCTTCTTCTTCTTCTTCTTCTTCTTCTGTGCCTTCCACTCTGTTCCCTGCAGACCACCTCCTCTGCGTTGAAAGGGGCCATCCAGCTGGGTATCGGATACACTGTTGGTAACCTCAGCTCAAAGCCAGAGAGAGACGTGTTGATGCAAGATTTCTATGTGGTGGAGAGCATCTTTTTCCCCAGGTGTGTGTGTGTGTGTGTGTGTGTGTGTATTATGCATTAAGGACAACGTCATATAGCTCCTAATTCTCTTCTCTGACATGTTCTCCTGATCCCACCATGACTCCACACAGTGAGGGCAGCAACCTCACCCCGGCTCACCATTACCCAGACTTCAGGTTTAAAACCTACGCCCCTGTGGCCTTCCGCTATTTCAGAGAGCTCTTTGGAATCCGTCCTGATGACTATCTGGTAAGATGCATGTATTCAACATCCAGGTGTCCCCATATGCTGGATTTATCTGTGATGCATGGAAAGTGGATGTAGGTGAGGAACTGGTGAAACATGATACAGCTTAGATGCTTCATGGCTTTGCACAGTATGTAGCATATCAGGGACTGGCACACAGCATCACATAGTAGGTCATTGGTTCCTCTAAAAGATCCCTCGCAACTCATTGATGAAAGTTTATACTGCACCCAAATATAGTCAGACACACATTTGGGGTCGAAGCCCATCATTCATCTATCCATCCATCCCTCCATCCAAGTATCAGCATTTTGGTTGTTCTGCGTTTGTCATGAACATAGCTGTGCTCATTTATAGTCATCCCCTCTCCAGATGTTATCAATGTGTTGCATAACAGAAGCAGCATGTGTTAATGTGTGGACTTAATGTATATCTCTACGGAGGGATGCGGCCCCCTCTCACAGCACATGACTTTACATCCTTCGGGGTTATTAAGGAAAACATGATCCCCCAGCACATCAGCTCAGTGCTGCTCTGATAAGCATTGAGCATGCCCACACAGCAAATCCCTGCACACACATACACACACTCAAATAAAGAGTGTGTAAACAAATCAACATGTTTAAAACTTTCACTGCACAATGAAAAGGGTGTACTATACTGTGGTGTACTGAGCTATACTATACTGAAGTAGACTATACTTTATCACTGTCGGTCACAAAAGCTAGCTGAAATGATACCTGTGCCAGATGGAGATTAGCAGATTCAAGCTTTCCTTTTAAAGAGCCCATGGATAGCTGCAGACCCCAGTCTCGGTCAGAGAGCTCTCGTTCAGTGTGATTATGCATACATCTGTACACGTCCATGTGTACATCAAAGGCCAACCCAAACCACTTGGGATCCATGAGCAGAAATTGACTTAGCTAGCAACATATTGCTGCTCATGATGACTGTATGTGGTTGCAGGTCCCTGAGCAAGCGCTCAGCTCGTTTATGATCAAGCTGGTACTGATACAGGTGTTCATGCTTATGCAATACTTATGTTTATGCATGCTAGTGACCATAGAAGTTATGGTCAAATGTTAGCATGTAAGCATTCATTAGTTTCAGATGCTGATGAAATCCTGGTGAAACTGCACAATCAGGCTCATCTTGTACTGAAATTGGCAGCTTATCGGTGGGATTTCCTTGTAGACAAGGACAGTAGACGCTCACATGAGAAAATTGACTGCATTTTAGTTCATGGATCAGGTTGTCCATCAGTCAATCAATGAAAACTTTATTTATAATGTGTATTTTCCCCATTACATAAAGTGGCATAGCTCTGTAGATAAGGCGGTTCTCTAGTTATCAGAAGATTGGCGGTTTGATCGCCAGCCCCTACATAAAATGGTTGAAGTGTCCTTGAGCAAGACACTGAGCCCCTGACTGATTAAGCCCTGCGATTGAGGAGCGCCTTTCGACCAATGACTACTTGGATAGGATCCAGCATGACTCTGTAGCCTGAATTCAGATGAGTGGCAGACGATGGATTGATGGATGTCACAAAGTACATCCTTGATCTTCTCTGAAGACGCAGCAGCGTTATTTAGCTGAAACCCACTCCCATGTTTTCCCTCTTTTGTCTGCATCCAGTATTCTCTATGTAATGAGCCACTGATTGAATTGTCGAATCCGGGAGCCAGCGGATCCATCTTCTACGTGACCCGGGATGACGAGTTCATCATCAAAACCGTCCAGCACAAGGAGGCCGAGTTCCTGCAGAAACTTCTCCCTGGATACTACATGGTGAGTCAAATCAATGTCCTTCCCTCATCAGTACCACTGCAGTGATTCAAACACTCACAGAAAACACTGTCAAGCTTCAGTCAGGCTATTGGCTACTGCACCTATACATTAAGGTGGACAGATGATGGTTACACCTGTGAGCACATGTCTAGCAGGATGCGTGTAGGAAGCTAGCTGGTACACATGCATTCATTTGGGTCGGTGAATAAGCACAAGGAAGTGGATGGAGATACCGTTCATCCTCATTATCCTCACCCCTCCGTTGTTGACCTAAGGCCATGGTGTGACGTTAGCATGGATTTGCAGGGGACCGAGAGGAGAGCAACCATAACTGGCCTAGGCCCGGGTTAAGCAATCCTTAGCAGGTTAAGCAATGTGCACATGGTGGGGACACGCAGCCAGCCTGAGTCTTTGCCTGCAGAAAGCACACGCTCCCCTGCATGTGGCCAGGATTGAAGCCGATGACGCTGATCACTTTGCAAGGACAAAACAAGTCTCTCGAACGCAGAGACTATAGAAGTACTTGATCAGCTAAGGTTAAACTATACCATCAGGTTGTTATAAACTGGACAGATTGTTTCAATTGCAAAGTGCCCCAGTGGTTATTACTCTTGCCTCACAGCAAGAAGGTTACTATGGGGTTAGGGTTACCGTGCCTGCCTGTGCCCCTGAACAAGGCAATGGGAAAAAGAACTGGAGTTGGTCCCCAGACCACTACAGTGACTTGTTGCTCCTATACAATAGGATGGGTTGAATGCGGAGAACACATTTCAGTGTATGTATGTACAATGACAATTTAATAAAACTTCATCTGTTTCTTCTTCTTCTTCTTCTAGATTGTTTTTTCCATTATTTATTTTGTTATGATTTAAATGTTCTACCTCCCCTCAAACAGAACCTGAACCAGAACCCCCGCACATTGCTGCCCAAGTTCTTCGGCCTCTACTGTGTCCAGTCAGGGGGGAAGAACATCAGAATCGTCGTGATGAACAATGTTCTACCCCGCGCCGTACGCATGCACCTCAAATTCGACCTGAAGGGCTCCACATACAAGAGGCGGGCATCAAAGAAGGAGAGGGAGAAGTCCAAGCCCACCTTCAAAGACCTCGACTTCCTGACCGATGTCCCCGAGGGGCTAATCCTGGACCAAGACACGTACGGTGCCATGGTCAAGACCCTGCAGAGAGACTGTCTGGTGAGTCTTCCACTTTGACACAAGTGCGCCAGCTGTCTGCCAAGCTGTGTTGTGAGGAAACTAGACATGTTTGAGATTTTCACCTTGACATACAACGAGATTTGATAGAAAACGTCCCAAAATATTCTGTTTGGGTTGTTTGACAAGGTTCTGGAGAGCTTTAAAATCATGGACTACAGCCTGCTGCTGGGGATCCACAACAAGACCCATGCACAGAGGGAGCAGCAGTCCCAGGGCTCACTGGCAGGGGGCGATGAGAAAAAGCCTGCCGCACAGAGAGCCTTGTACTCCACTGCCATGGAGTCCATACAGGGAGGCTCCACATGTAGGGACACGCTGGACCACGATGACACGTAAGTTACACACACACACACACACATACAAACACACACACATACCTTACAAGGTCCATATCATCACACTTGCTTCTAAAGTCATAAAAGCAAATGGATGTGTTATTTCTCTTTTAAGGATGGGCGGCATTCCAGCGGTTGGCAGCAAAGGGGAGAACCTCCTGCTGTTCATTGGGATTATTGACATCCTACAGTCCTACAGGTATACACCACAAAGCCCACTCTGCTGGTTTTAACACCCACTATGCATGTAAAGCGGACCTCCCTCTGAACTGAGACACGCTGTGGCTAAAGTCGATGTTTCTCAATCTGACTTCAATCCTTTCGTCACCCCAAAATTCCCTCTGGTTTGCTGATGACCCATTCAGTGGCCTGCTGAAGGCCATGCTCTCATGGCTTCTTGTAGAAAACGTCCCTGACCTACAGACACTCCTAGTTATAACGTGTCTTAGCTGGCTAGCTAGCACAAGATCTGCCACAATGGAATACGGTGAAATGGCCCTGGGGTCAATAAACATGTAGGGGCGGAGCGTATGATTGGTCAGTTGGTGAATTTTGAGATTCCATACAATGAAGTGTTCAGGTATTGGCTCATGTGATGGAAAGCCAAGTTTATGGGCAGCATGGCTCAGGAGTTGATACTCAGAAGGTTGCTGGTTTGATCCCCAGCTCCTATTTCAAGTGTGTCAAAGTGCCCTTGAGCAAGACGCTGAATGTGACTGGGTGAATGTGAGGCGTACACTGTAAAGCATTTGGAGTGGTCAGTAGAGTGGACACTAGACATTGTATAAATTTAGCCCATTTACCATTTACCACGGTGCATATCTAAAGGATGGAAAGTCAGAATCAGTCATTTTGGAATACACAGTAGATGGTTGAGCATCTGTCTGGCCATGCATAAACTTTGAAATCCAATATGTATAATAAGAGCTGGGAAAAAGTCACATTTAAACAAGTGGAGCTGATCCTCCCCCATGTTGCCTACTAATAGTGATAAATCACTGGATGAGCTGAGTCTAATCATCAGCTTCTCCCCTCTGATAGGCTGATTAAGAAACTGGAGCACTCATGGAAGTCCCTCATCCACGACGGGGTGAGTAGCTCCGATTATCATCTGTTCCCCAGCACATTCGCTCCCCGTCAGCCTGAATCCATAGGAGGCGCTCTTTCCCTCACTGCTCTGCTCATGCGTGGACATTCCTACACCCTGTTACTCTGGCAGTAGTAGTGAAGAGCTGGGATGTCAGTCAGCGTCTCACGGATGCTGTTTGGCATAGAAGTGGAGCAAGGCCTCCGCCATTTCTGCCCCACTCACAGTTGAATAATTCAGCACGCCGGCATTGGTCGATGAGTCACGTTCTCTCTCTCCTGCAGGACACGGTGTCGGTTCACAGGCCGGGCTTCTACGCTGAGAGGTTCTATAAATTCTGCAGCACCACTGTCTTCAGGAAGAGCTCCTGTGAGTGTACACATGAGACATTCATATTTGATACCAGGGATGTGCTGTGGTCCTTTGCATCAAGCGACTTTTCGTCTCCTTACGGGTGTGTGCATGGCTGGTATAATCCATATGTTTATGCTATGGAGTGTATGCTGCATACTATCTGGGCTTACTCCTCTGTACGTAGAGCGAGTCATGCATGCTAACATTGCACATACAGAGTTTTGCATAGTACCAGCATATTCTGGCCACTCTTCAGGTGCAACTTCTACTGGTATCGCCCTTTCGCAGAATGAGAACTAATTCAAACGGTCCTCTGCCTCACAGCGCTGCGGTCATCTCCTTCTAAGAAGGGACGAGGGGCCCTCTCCTTGTCGAGGAGCGGTGCCCCTGGTGCAGGTCTGTTAGCCGGACAGCACCCTTCAGTCAGTGAGGAGGACCAGGATCACCAGGAGAACGTGCTGAACATACGAGGAACTCGCAGCTTCACCCTGATGGAGGACGACGGTAGGACTTCTCACAGACTCTGAATGACCGCTGAATTGTGGAGGTCTTTCTGGGTCTCTCTCTGCACGGCTGACGCGATGTGGTTTCAGATCTGTCCCAACATATGTTAAGTCTCTTCCTCCCTGCCTACCGACAGGGAGGGAGCTGCCCTGCACTCCTCCGTCCTTTGAGGACGCCACCACGGCGTCTATTGCCACCACGCTGTCCTCCAACAACTCCCTGCCCACCACCCCCTTTGATACGCCAGAGCACCCACGCTACAGGAGACACATGCACTCCCCAAGTGTGCCCAGGTGAGCCTCATCACACCCACACACATACACCGTGCATCCATATGCCACGAGCATCGCCTGTGCTGGAAAGCAGGAGTTGCTTGGTGCCTTCAAATTGTGACTGGTTCATGCACCAAAATGAGAACATCTCTTTATTTACAATGGTATGTTAACACTTTTAATTTTTCAAGACCCCATCTGAGATTTAAAAGATGAGATGCTTTTTGTTATAAGAATGAAAGGAATAAAAGAATAAAGTGGCTTTCATCTTCTGTCCTCTGCCTTCTTTGTTAAGGCTCTGTCTTGGCTCATGCATCCCATAATATCCTGTTTTATCTTTTGTACTGTCAGGTCCCAGCAGGATGTGATAAGGATGCACGAGGAAAAGCCGCAGACCATCACTGTGGAAGTGGAACTCAGGTAAGCATACAGACACACACACACACACACACACACACACACACACACAAGGGCCGAGGCAACACCATTGTGACTGTGTCCTTTGTTTTGTGTTCTACAGCAGGGTCCCTATGAGCACGGAGCTCACACAAATCACAGAAGTGACCTCGTCCTCTCCTCCCTCCTCTGACCATCCATCTTCTGCCATCCCTTCCTCCGCTTCTCCTTCCGCCAGTCCACCAGCTGCACACCCAGCCTCCTCCTCCCTCCCACTGTCCTCACTCACCACTTCTGCCCTGTCCGCCCACTCGCACTCCACCCTTCCTTCATCCATCCACCCATCCGATGGCCCCGTCTCTTCTCACTCAGCCGCACACTCCTCCACACTTCCCTCTGCCTCTGACTTCACCCCGATCCACCCCGCGGCTCCAACCTCATCCACTATCGGTTCCCCCCACCTCCCCTCCACACCTCCCTCCTCTCTCCCTCCGAGCCCCCAGGTGTCGCGCCACGCACCGCATATGTCCTCCAATCGGCTCTCTGTATCCGGCAGCCACAACTCATTGGAAGGGGAGGTGCAAGTCTCGGACATCTACTTTGTAAGTTCCTCTCCTGATGTTTCGATGGTTTGATTATAGATGATTATAGAGTGTGTCACGCTTATATCAAGCATGTTCCACACGACTCAACCAAGACAAGCACTTCACTATCAACCGCTAACCCATATCAGGGTAATGTATTTATATGTAAGGAGCAGCAATGGTCAGGATGCAGGACGATCATCTATGAATTGGAAAATTGGTGGTCAGAACCCCAGTTCCTTCAGAGAGCATGACGAAGTGTCCTTGAGGAAGATACTGAACCCCTTAACTGCTTCGGACAACAGATGAAAATCAGCCCAAAGGCTAAAACTGGCCTATTGGGCAAAGGGGCAGGGAAACCTCCCGGACAGGTCACCAGGTCATCTCTGGGCTTGAGCACTTAGGGGTTTAGTATCTAGCTCAAGTACACTTCGACACACTTCTCTGTAGGTGCTAGGATTGAACCTGCAACCTTGTGATCACCAGGCTCCCAGTTTACCCACTAAGCTATGCTACCACTATTATTATTATTATTATTATTATTATTATTATTACTATCATATTTAGATCACAGTGTGGATGTGATTGAAACTTTTCCAGGTTCTCAGAGTCATTATGTTTACAGTTTGTCAGCGCTGGTTTTGTGTCTGTCTGGAGAGTAAGGGTCCCTCCTCTTTCTGCTTCTGTCTGATTTTCTGGGTCTCTCGCAGTGGCTCAGTCAGGACAGCGTGGTAGAGTTATGAGGGTGAGGGGGGGCGGGGCGTGTGTGTGTTTGTCTGCATGTCATTTGGGGTGTTTTGACTCAAAAAAAATGCCTTTTTTCCATTTTAGTCTAGTTTTTATTCTCAGCATGTGGCTGTCAGCTGGCACAGTCCTTACTTTTTGATGCCTTCGGAGCACAGTGGCACCGTCCGTCCCATGCATCACATCCTGCATGATGTGTGCACGCCGCAGTGTGTGTCCCCATCAATCAGCATCCGCTCACCCTCTCATTATCAGCATTCTCCACTGACTCATCTTTTGTGAAGCCGTTTCATGTTTTCTGCATCCTGCTCATTCTCTGCTCTCTTTCTTCCATCATTCCTCCGCCACCCTCCTCTCCCGTCACATCCCTCCTGTCATCTCTCACAATCACCTCCATTCTCCGTCCTCGACTCCCTCATTGTCTGTCCTTCTCCCCTGCGCACGTCATCTGCATCTGTGTGGGCATCTGCGTTTGTGTCCGACCGTCAGTACGCAGATGGCAGATACTGGGTGTATTCTCCAGTCCTTGGCCGCCGTAAGCTAAACTCTAGCTCAAGTTACAACGTAAGTCACCTCTGGCAGGTACTCAGCCTCATGTGCTCTGTAGAGGATGCTGATTCTTCCATGTGCATACGTCTCCATCTCGCTCCTGGTAACTGCTGCAGCATCTCAGACTGTCCTGAGGATGACAGCTGATGCTTCTGGGAATTACGATAATTGCTCGGACTTAGGACACCATGTCTCGACAGCTTACCGTCAAGTAATCGTTCTGCAAACTGGGCGGCATAGCTCAGGAGGTAAGGTGGTCGATCAGTAATCGTAAGATTGGTGGTTCGATCTCCGGTCCTTACAGAGAATCTGTCGAAGTGTCCTCGAGCAACACACTGAAGCCCTAACCGCTCAAGCCCTGAGATGACGTTTCCCCGCCTTTCGCCCAATGAGTGCTGGGATAGGCTCCAGCGTGGCTCCACAACCCAGCTATAGATAAGCGGTTGATGATGGGTGATGCAAATCCTGAACATCTGAAGGATCTTTGCTGTGGCACGTAGCGAATGAAAGTAATCCTGCAGCAGAGGGAACATGCGGGGAACATCTGAGCTTCATAGACTGGCACTTACCAGGAGTACATAACAACTTGTACTGGGCTTCTGCTTCTGGTGATCCCGCTCATGGCACCTAGGCAGTTATTCAGAACTTACAGCTGTCTAGATGATGAGTGTTGTCAGTGCTTGGCTGGAATGAAATCTCCCCCGAGTGACACGGACAAGCCTCCTGTCCATCAGTGTCTTGCGTCTGATAAAAGTCTTTGCGAATGTGAATCTGTTTCTCTGACTTTGCTCCCATCCTCTGCCCTCTTCTCTGCTCCTCTTCCTCTCTTCATCCCTTCTTTTCTCCTTCCCTCCTCCGCTGGGCGGTTCTCTGCTGGCTCCGTGCGGCGACAGCAGCCGCAGGAGGATCGGAGCTGGGTGTACTCTCCTCTGCACTACGGCTCAGAGTCCAGAAGGGGCTCAGATGGGGAGAGCGAGACAGTAAGATGATGTGCCTAATTCCTTCTGTATGTATGTGGTGTGCTCGTGTCAGGAGGATTTTACAGTACAGAAAGGGTGCAGATGCCTTAAGGTTCATTTTCACATCTTCTTATTTCTCTGTCTTCATCTCTGATTTTAAGCTGGAATGTTCACAATTTGATTCAAATAAAGATTCTTTAAA
>OMLC01052180.1:0-10398 GCA_900302585.1 Regalecus glesne
GAGAGATGGGGAGAGAGAGATACAGAGAGAGACAGAGAGAGAGAGAGAGAGAGAGAGAGAGAGAGAGAGAGAGAGAGAGAGAGAGAGAGAGAGCGCGAGAGAGAGAGAGCGAGAGAGCTGGAGAGAGAGAGACAGAGAGAGAGAGAGAGAGAGAGAGAGAGAGAGAGAGAGACAGAGAGAGAGAGAGAGAGAGAGAGAGAGAGAGAGAGAGAGAGAGAGAGAGAGAGAGAGAGAGAGAGAGAGAGAGAGAGAGAGAGAGAGAGAGAGAGAGAGAGAGAGAGAGAGAGAGAGAGAGAGAGAGAGAGAGAGAGAGACAGAGAAAGAGAGAGAGAGAGAGAGAGAGATGCAATTTGAAAATCAGAAGACAAAAGGAATGATCTGTGACAAAGGATGCACATGGTGATGCCATATTTGAATATTCATGGTGTCAGTATCCATCAAGTATCCATCAAGGTTGAGGCTAGTCAGCCCCTCGTTTAGTGCTGTCCCACAGTTTAACAGGTTCCCCATCAAGTCACTGTAATAAGAATTTCCCTCCTGCTTTCTGCAGTCTCTCTTCATTTGAAAGTGCCAATAAGCAAACCTTACTTGAACTCATAAAATAAAGTGAGATTTAACTTCTGCTTCATCCAAACAGAATCAGAAACGGCTCCAATGTTAAGCATCAAGACAAAAACATGATGAAGTCAACATAACTATTAGGTGTCCTCTCTCAGGCTTTACACATATAGCTCACATACATCCCAGAACCACAAACCCCACTAAGCTAATGCTGAGGTCCACAGGATCCATGGGTGGTCCTGGCCTGTGACTTACTTGCGACCACAGTCAGAATATTTGGCGATGTTCTTCAATGTTAAGGCAGCAGTTAGTCGTATGTGTTTGGTCATTGGTCCCTCTTTCTCGTCCTGATGGAGAAGAAAAACACAAAGAGGAAAATATTACCCATGGATTCAGTCAAGTCTATCTAAATAACCTCCATCACAACTGCGGGGCTCCAGACCAAAAAACCCAAAGTGTTTAGGAGCCGCGATGAACCAGCAACCTCTCGTCCTACTTGAGCAGAACTGTTTTCATGTTAACCCAGTAGTTTCACGTAGGTTCTGTGTGTGTGTGTGTGTGTTTTACAATGAAGCAGAGGGATGAATTGGGCTGTGGAATCCCATTCCAACCCTGTTCTACTCACAGTGAAGTCCCTGAACACGAGGTTCCGAGAGCCTCTGCGTAGCGCCATGAGAGCTGCACTCGGATGATTGACGATAGCCTTCTGTGCTCGTGGTGCTGGGGTGCCGCCTGCCACAGGCGGAGTCCTGCAGGTAAACATGGAGTAAATGGATCAGGAAGGTTGGATCACTACAGCGGGCAGACTATGATGCTTGGGTCTATTTGGACACCATCTTGAGCTCTACTCATCATATCTAGTCTTGTTCACCATGTTTGGACCAGGACTTGTGGAGGCTGGGCTTTGGTTTGATGTTGTTTGGGGGAAAAGTGAAAGTAAATGAGACACTGGTGTTTAAATGAATCAATAAATGGATTCCCTTATCAGTCCTGCAAGGGGAAATTTGGATTTCTCTGCATTTGAGACGTCCTATTGTATAGAAGCAGTGAGCAACCAACATGTGGGACTAGGGGAGCAGTTAGGGGTTCACTGTCTTGATCAAGGACACCTCCACATGCTTTTTGCAGAGGAACCTCCAACCTTCCGATTAACTGACGACCGTTCTACCCGCTGACCCGCCCCGATTATTTATTTAAACCTTCTGGAGTGGGTATGGAGAGGTGAATGAAGGCTAAACTGAAGGATGGGCTGGGACAAGTATATGTCAAGAGATTGAGAGAGAGGCTGCATCAATGCAGAAACCCATCACCAGAAGTCACATCATCTACTTCATAATTTTGTGTTTGAATTGTAATTCTTAAGTTTGTTCCTGTCTAAGAGACCGACTTTCCTCGTGCGACTGGAAGAGTCCGTTTAGTGAAGTGTTGCTCAAAGCCTCCAAAACAAGGATGCATCATCTACAGACGTGTGTCCTGCAACTAAATCAGTGTGTTCTATTGTGTGTGTGTGTGTTTGATTAAAACCACGTACTGGGCCACAATGCTCCTCCGACCCACTATCCACTATGGATGATAACCATGTAATGTTTTTAACACAGCAGAGCTGAATAGATCAAGAGGAAACTGGCCAACTGCAACAATATGGCAGCAGAGCAGTCCTGTGAGGACACCGACAGGAAAAACTAAAGTAGTACATACTGGGAAGCATTCTGATTGGGACTCTGTGCCTGCTCCTCGAGTTTCAATCCAGCCAGCAGGGCATCCCGGGAACAGTGTTTATCCTGGAAGAGGAAGAGAGAGAAGACTGTTGAGGCTAATGCTTGACTTTATTTTTATTTTATTTTATTGTAGCTATGGTGCTAATAAAGTTTTGTTTTAACTGTTTGTGGTTTGCACTTCCCACATTCGTCATTTATGAGCTTCATGTAATAATAATAATAATCATAATAATAATAATAATAATAATCATAATAATAATGATGATACTCTTATCAGTCCCACAAGGGGAAATTTGGATTTCTCTGCATTTTTGACCCAACCTATTGTATAGGAGCAGTGAGCTGCCAACATATGGTGCTCAGGGAGCAGTTAGAGGTTAAGTGTCTTGCTCAAGGACACCTCAACATGCTGTATGCAGGACCGAGGATCGAACCTGCAACCTTCTGATTGCCAGACGACCGCTCTACCCACTGAGCTATGCTGCCACATGTAGCACTCATTCATGAAAAATGTAAATGCAAAGTTGGACGTAAGTCGCTAGGAGCTGCCCAGTAAAACAACTGTACGCTGCTGAGGGTCACTTGCCTGTAGATGGGTGATGAAGGACAGTCTCTGTCGCGGGAAAGGTTCACATCCCTCCCATAGACACTGGCCGCTGTACACGTCTTTGCTGCCATGCTGGGTGGCCGCATGGTAGAACACCTGTGAGGGCGTCTCAAACCACCTGGGTGGGAAGAGCAAACGCTGATCAATCACCACAGCCCACAGACTCAGGTAGACCGGATTCTCAACACCAACCAGAAAGAGGCCGGCTCCTGTTACCTTTCCATCAACATGTAAGATTCCTGCACAGCAATTTGCTAAAAGTCTGTTCTTCAGTCCAGATGTAAAATTCTCAGCTGAGATGTCAGTCTACCAGTGCTCATTACGACAAATGTTGAGTTGGGCTGGACATGAGGGTTAACCAGGGAGTGTTTTTCAAAACCCCAAACCTGTGCCCAGTAACAGCCTATTGCTAAATGGAGCCTATCCCAGCACTCATTGGACGGAAGGTGGAGAAATACTCTGAAAGGTTGCTGGTCCATCACAAGGGGGGATTATGGGGGATTAAGGCTGGATGCCTTTCCAGTTACCCTGCTTTATTATTTGGGTTGGGCAGTTGTAACTTAATTCCTAGGGTACTTGCCAGCACTGCTTTTGTTTTCTACTCGACAGCTTAACCTACAGGGTTGGAGTCCTGATCTATGGGACCTCATGTGGTTTGTTTCTGGCACTATGACCTCTACTGAACTCCCGTGTCGCTCCAGTACCTTTTACACTTTGAATCCATGCACTTGATGTACGTCGCTCTGGATAAGAAGGTCTGCTAAATGTAATGTAACGCCCTGAAGTGGGTTTGAGATGTGGGAAGGACATATGGCCTTAATCCCCCACACTTTATGACAAATGCCTGTACAATTTGCAAATGAAAGGTCGGGCGTACATTGAGATCGTATTTTTTATTTCTTATTCTCATGGTTCCAAAATTTCCAAATACTTGGAGACGTATAAGATTTCATTACAGGGGATTTTCCTCACCCTGAGTAAGAAGCCTGAAGGTGGTCTTTCAGGTTCAGAGAACAGAGCAGGAGAGTTCCTATGTGCACCTCATATAATGAAGGCCTTAAGAGGAGTGGGAGGGACACTTCCTCTAATTGTTTGGCTAACAGGTTTCACATTAGACCCCCTTGCAGCAGGACAGTGCAGTGAGCATTAGTTTATCAAACACATTTCATCAAACCCTGGGGTGAAATGGGGAGTGGGTGCACTTCAACCTACCTTTTACAGGACTGCCACAGACATTTGAAGTTCTGGCCAGCTCTCCTGGTCTGTTCTGGTGGTACCACGGGGGGTTGCTGCATGGAGGGTTGGTGGCAGGGGCTGCCCATAGTGGGAGGCTGTGATACAGGGGGCAGGGAGGGCGGAGCGGTCGGCTGTGGAAGAGATGCTGCATTAGTTTGCTGGAAAACAAAAAAACAACAGTCTTACTATGGAGGTCAATCTTGATAGAAGACCTTCGACCTCCATAAAGTCTGACCTTCCCCTCTTAGAGAGTAAAGGATAGCTCACAAATCTGACAGGCTTTGGCCTTCCAAAGAAGCTACCAGTCAGGTTTTGGTTGCCCCGCTTCAATAAAATGTTCCAGACGTTGTAAAAGATGGATAGATGAGACTCGGGTTGTAAAAACTAAACCACAAGTTAAATAGGTGACAGTGATATAGTTCGTGTTCCTGACCCTAAAGTACAGGTCGCTGGTGAATGACCCGACGCCATCACCACACACAGCTCTTCTGGAGTCCAACCGACAGACATCCGTCATGGTGACGGAGAACTCTAAACAGGGGAGGTCTCAACAGTCTGTAGTTGGACTGTGTCATTATATACACTGGCCGAGCTTCACACACTAATATCCTGTCTTTGAGGCTAGGGATGTGAGGAGTGCGCTAAAGGTTTTGCGTAACATGACATCAGGTGTTGAGAACATGACTTAACAGCTTCACCTTTCCACAAAGTGGACTCCTGCACATTAGAAAAACATCTCTGTTCCACTCACTGACTTTTCTGTCTGGCTAAAGAAACCCAGCTTGACCATGTTACATGACCTCACTAACGTCACTTCCAGGACGTTTGGTGAGCCAGATCATGTCAAGGTGGTTTACACGACTGGAAAACTCCAAAACATGTCAAAATCCTGAGGGAATTCTGGCCTCATCCCAAGAGTTGACTTGCAGAAATCACAGCAAACTGACATCGACCAACACTGTTCTAAAATAGCCGAAGTCTGCAAAAACAGCATAAGAGGTCGGAATCCGGGTAGAAATACACACAGTACCTTCTTCTCAGGAATGCTTGAGAAAACCTCGGTTGGATGGAGTCAAAGTGGGTTCTACTAGCCAAGACGGAGACAGTTCAATGCAGAAAGGCATTCATCTTGTCAGCTGGAAAGTAACCCAAGTCTGTCTGGTGACCGGGGTTGTTCTCTCAGCTGGATTTGATATAGGAGGTGGGTATCGGTGAACACCACATGGTCTTAACTGGCTTCACCTTCTTAACCCCCATTCTCACTGGAAAGATTCTAATTTCAACTTCACACGTACAAGTCCAAGTAGGTATGGCTGAGCTAGCTGCCCTGCACAGGTACTTCTGTCATGCCTAGACCTTTTGTTCTTCTTACTGCATTTCTTCATTTATCCTCCCTACATGAGCTCAAGTAGGCTTTCTTTAAGGCTGCTATGCTGAAGACTTGCGTACAAACTACTAATACCCTCATAAAACAGTCGATGACTAGCAACGTCCATCCAATTGTCAACCACTAACCTGCAGTCGGGTCAAGGAATCATGCTGGAGCCTACCTCTGCACTCATTGGGCGAAAGAAAAAAGCACCTTTAAAACAAACCTTAACCTATAAACCTGCAACAGACTACAAGTCAAGTTAGAAACAGATTCTGACTCAAAGTCTTCCAGGTCTTACAGTCCTGTACTGACCACCGATGAGGCCGTTCCGTTGGACTTGACAGCTAGACAAAAAGGCCACTAGTATTCAGCTGACGTGTGAGTAACAACATCCTACAAAGGTGTCTCTGAATGTGCCTGCTGAGCAAAGCCTTCTGTGAGTGTGTGAGCAAGACAAAAACTGCTGGCAGGAATGATGCAAGCTCTCCCAATGTGACACCACTGTGGGTGTGTTTGTAACCATGAATGGGGTGTCTCCTAACCCAAGTGGTGGGTGACTCACCGTGGAGCCCGCTGCCTGCGTTGGGGAGCAGTTCCTCTGCTGAGTGGTGTTCTCTATTGCTACTTTGGCTACTGTGCTTGGGTCGGTGCCCGCTGGTACTGCCACCATTGTGGCGCTGCTGCCGGCATTATTCGGGTCACTGATGGTGATGATCCGCACACCCACTTTACTGGGGATCCCCGACGTGGTTGACGCCGCAACTGTGCCGCGGTCATCGTTGTCTGCCGGCCTCTTGAGGCCTCGGGCCTCAGAAACCATACCGTTGGTGGGGTTCTGAGAGGTAACAGTGACACTGGGAGGGAAGGAGGTGTTGGGGTGCAGCTGTTGTCTCAGCACAGGCACAGGGAGACCGGGGCCCAAAGGTCCATTGGATAATACCGCCTGAGGCCCATTGGCTAGCCGCTCAACCTGCTGGGCTTTGGCAGTGTCCTGCATGGGGGGAGGAGGAGGAGGAGGAGCGGGGAAGGTCTGTTCCGAGGTGAGTCCCCTCTCAGCAGGGCCCACCTCCCCATTCCCCAGGAACTGTTTGGAAGAGACGTGATTTGGAATGTTTTTGTTAAAGTTGGCACCACTCTCGCCCCGCTCAAAGTCACACACCCCGTTAACAAGAGTCTTTTTAGGGTCCGAGGTGACCTCCAGTGGGGCATTCAGGCTTGGGGAGAGCGTTTGCCGTCCATTTGCAGGGTGGCCCTCGGCACCTGGGCCATTTAGTACCCCCTGGCTGTTCCCTGAGTGGTATGGAGGTAGACTCGACTCCACGCACTTCCTCCCGTTGAGTAGCTTGGCGCCTGCCCCAATGGCACCATTACTAGCTTTTCCATTGGAGGAGCCGCCCTCAGCCAGAGAGGAGTTCTCCATCACCTCAATCTTCCTCTCATGAACATGAAGCCCAGTGGCATCTTTCGCCTCCTCCTCCTTCTGACAAATTATTTTGTCTCCTCTGAGAGGAGGGTTTGGGGGTTGGGGCACTGCAGGGCCATGTTGGGGGGTTGTCCCTATTGGGAAAGGAGGCGGGGCCACACCCGGTGCCACTGCTCCCTGGCTAACAGCAGCAGCGGCAGCTGAGGTGGTGAAGCCGGTGTTTGGGACCACAGCGAAGGTGACCTGGCCGCTGGCTGCGGGACCCTGGATGATGGTGGCTGCCCCGGGGCTGCTGGTGGAGAGAAGTTGGCCTGGTAAGAGCTGAACCGTCTGTAGAGCTGGACCGCCAGGCGCCTGCAGCTGCCCAGGGAGAAGCTGAACATTGAGTTGCTGGGGCTGGGAGGAGGAACCCTGTGCACTATAGCCAGCCTGGTAGATGACCTGTGGGCTGGGGGCGAGCGTGGTGCTGTTAGGGCTTGGTACCTGCGGAGCGGGAAGGATCAGCTTGCCTCCTGGGATGGTGGGACCTCGCTTTGGAAGCAGGAGCTGTTTGATCAAACTGGAATCAGTGGAGGTAGGCTGAGGAGGAGGAGGCTGGGAGATGATCTGGAGTTGTTGCTGCTGCTGTTGTTGTTGTTGTTGCTGCGGCTGCTGCTTTAGTGACAGAATGTGGCCAACCGTTTGAGGACACTGGACCTGGGCACTGGAGTGGGAGGGGAGGTTAGCAGTAGGAAGTGGGCAGGGGTTTGAAATGGCTCCCGGCTGTCCTGCTATCTGGATAGTCTGGGCACCGGGCATGGCTGAGGGGTTGGCAAGAACGATCTGGTGTATAGCCGGTGTGTAGGTGGGGTTCTGCTGAGGGCTGGGGCTGACAATGACTACACTCTGCTGAGTCTGAGGCTGCTGGTTGGGAGTAGCTCCCAGGGGCGCAGGTCCAGCTGCCTGCGCCGGAGCCGGTTTTGGGGCGATATTCTGGAAGGTGACCCGTGAGCCCTGGGCATTAGGTACACCAGCAATGGTGAACATCTGACCACCTCCCATCTGGAAGTTCTGGATGGAGGAAGAACTAGGAGTGGATGCTGGCACCCCAGCCCCGTGGTGAAGTTCGGGCTGTGGAGCTACACCCTGAGACCCAGCCAGAGGAGGTGTTTGAGCCAGAGGAGGGCGCTGGGCCATTGGTGGACACATGCCCTGCACCCTGGCAGTCAGGATGTGGCCCTGTGGTACCTGCTGAAATAGAGTGACAGGCGTTCCTGTGGGGAGCATGGAGGAGTGTTGTTGATGGGCAGAAGGCGCTGGTAGGGCTGGGTTCTGAGGGCTGTGGTTCTGGATGACTGCTGTAGATGTTGGGATCTGGATCACTGGCCCAGGTCGGATCTGCTGCTGCTGGGCTGTGGTCTGAGGATTTGGAGCCATCTGTGGGGACAGAGGGTGACGAGGAACAGTCGGATGGGCAGCATGGGGAGGTTCCTGGTTGGAAAAGGCCATGGAGGGGGCCCCACCTCCAGGGGTAAGGCTGGGGGCCGGGGCCCGGACAAACTGGGTTCCCACACCAAGAGGCCCCGGAGGTAAGCCTGGTCACACAAGAACACAAAGGAATAACTAGTCAGATTAACAACATTAGTTTTGTTCATTTTCCAGACTTCTGTGCAAACCGGGGGTTGAAGGAACCCCTAACTTACACCCAGCATCCTCCTACACCTGGGTTTCCTTTAGATTACAAGACTGTGTGGATATCATTAAATGGGACATGGTGATCTCGACCATTGTCAAGTTATTCAGAGCTCTAGAATAAAAGCGTCTCTGGCAGAGCCCACCTCCACCTAAACATATTGAATCACAAGTTACCAAACCAACTCCTTCTAAGTCTGTATTGTGGCACTGTTGTAGGTTCCCATGCTGCAGCATAATTAGATTTCTCCATGAGGAGAAACTAATTTTATCCTATTTCACTCAGTTTAGGTCTATGGTCAAGTCACAGAGAGTCTTGAAATGCTGGCTTAAATTGACCCAACAACCAGGACAGCATATCTTTGCGGACTGTTGGTGAAGGCCTTCAGATAGACTGATTCAACTTTCCTGTGATTGTGATGTTGGGCTATACAAATGTAACTGACTCGGCAAGCATTGTACGAATAAGGCCACAGGCCAGCAGTGAAATACATGATCCTACCTGGAGGCGGCAGGGCCTGAGGGTCTACAGCAGTCTCGTGTTTAACTAAGTGCTGCGTTGCAGATGGCATGGGGTTCTGCTGCTGGGGTTGCTGGTAGTATAGCTGGATGGGCAGGGGGATGGCCCTTCGCCTCAAGCCCACCAAAAGGATGTGAACCTGGCCATTACCTTTGGGCTCCTCCTGCCGTCGCATCGTGTGGTTGGGGAACACCGTCCTGTGGTTCAAGAGATGGGAGAAGGGAAACATGACATGGAGAAACTGACTGTATTACCTCAACAGGAGACATAACTTGAAAACAGAACATTTTCTCCCAGTCATGACATTCAATCACTTGATATGCTACAAAAAGGAAGTTAGCCCTTAGCACCGGGGTGTGGAACTGACCGAAGGCATTTGAGGAAGCCAGTGGAGTTCAAGATGTTGGTTCGTCCCATTTTGCTACAAGTGGCCAGGTATTCGGAGTACATCTCTGACCGTGACACAGAACCCTCTGCGTTGGTCTCAAAGTGTGCGTTCAGCCTGAGAGGAGAAACAGGCAGAAATGAAGAAGACATTCTAACATAAAATGTTATGCCAGTGTACATCAGAACTCGGATTGGCTAGAATAACCTGAGATACAGTATTTGATTCATTTTAAACATGAAAAAAAGAACTGTTCTAAAACACCAGGAACATACGAGATTCATATTTTCCAAACACCCCATCTCATCTGCTTTCAAACCCTAAAACATGTTGTGCCAAAAGTTGGTCCACCACACGGATCGTGTCCCCCAGTACAGAGTAATGTAGTGTATGATGTTAAGAGGTGGCAGGACTGCAGTGACTTGTCCATCAGGGAGACCAGACAGACGCTGGCTAAGAGGATGGGACAACACAGGAGAGCCAACATGTCAGACCAGGACTCTACAGTCTCCACCATCTACAGACCAGGACTCTACAGTCTCCACCATCTACAGACCAGGACTCTACAGTCTCCACCATCTACAGACCAGGACTCTACAGTCTCCACCATCTACAGACCAGGACTCTACAGTCTCCACCATCTACAGACCAGGACTCTACAGTCTCCACCATCTACAGACCAGGACTCTACAGTCTCCACCATCTACAGACCAGGACTCTACAGTCTCCACCATCTACAGACCAGGACTCTACAGTCTCCACCATCTACAGACCAGGACTCTACAGTCTCCACCATCTACAGACCAGGACTCTACAGTCTCCACCATCTACAGACCAGGACTCTACAGTCTCAACCATCTACAGACCAGTGGACACTCTGTCAAAGATGAGGATGTTCACCTCCT
>OMLC01052219.1:0-14845 GCA_900302585.1 Regalecus glesne
TGTGTGCGTGCATAGTTCTCTTGAATAATATAAGTCACCCTTTAAATTGCTCTCTTGATCCTTAACCATTTCACCCTGATGGGGAGTTGATTAAGTAATATCAAGACTAATAAAGAAGATAGATGACACAGTCATCCTAGCATAACCCCACTATACACGTCAACAACTGAAGGCTGGTAAGGTCACAGCAGCCAAAGCTGATGGAATTGCCAGTGTATCCCAAGTGAGGTTACAGTAACGGAATTGGATTATCAACACCAACAGTCAAAGCAAAAGAAATAAACCAACCAAATCATATATGATGCTATATTGGCAGCGTTGTGCTCGTATGCAGCATCCCAGATTTCCGTCTTAGCATCCCATCACTGTCACTGTTACTATGTATGCCTGCCTGATAGCTGGCTTATAGCCACATATTGACTTCTTTTTGCTTCAGCATTATTAAGTCCAGAGGCTGTCAGATAGACTAGTCAATATTTTCAAACCAATCAATCTTCATGCCATAAAGAAATAAGGGAGAGAAATAACTAAAAAATATCGATTGACAAAATTGCTTATCTTTATAGTTTGGAATGATCACAAGTTGTGTTTTTGTTTCTCCTTTTTTATGCTTATTGTTTGTCTTGGTGGTGTATGTAAGTTGCAACTTGCATTGGCATTGTGTAAGCAAACTGAAATTGCAAGTTTGCAAAATGCAGTTGCTTTTCCTGACCACCTCCTCCTCCTCCTTCTTCTTCTTCTTCCTCCTCAATTTCTAAGGGGTTGCCACAGTGGATTTAAAAGCTAAAATTGGTACCAGATATAGGCACAGCAGTAATGGCAGTGCTTCTACGCCAGCCTCAAACACTCCTGTATGGAGATTCAACTGATCCAGTACGGTCTTGACTATCTGCACACTGATTTTGCTAAATTTCCTGCCGGGTACCCTTCCTGACACAGTCACTAACCCTATGGATGGGAGTACAGGTGGAGTGCTTGGATGCTATCCCAACATTCATGGACTTGTGTCCATGCCTGTCGCCATTTCCATGGCTGTCATTTTCCCGACATCCTACCACATAGATAAAAAATAACCATTTAAATATTCCTAGTCCTTCTGAAATTCTATAGCTGATCTGTAGCCATCCCTCAGATGTGCATTCTGACACGAAACAAAATTCTTGTCAGAGCACTGCAGTAGCAGCTCCCTGGAGCAGTATATCAACATTGATCCCGTTATCAAACAAGACCCAGGATGCTATCCCAAAAGGCCACCGTCAAATCTTTCAGAAACACCCCCCTCATGACAGAAGCTGTGAAAATGCTTATTTTTGATCAGAGATGGATGGGGGGAGTTGTTCCTACTTACATGCAAAGGTTAGACTGGCCTCACGGCTGACAATGGTCCCAAAAGAGTTTGAGGCGAGGCACTGATATGTTCCAGCATCTTGGTCCTTGTTCAGATGGCTGATTCTGAGGTTGCCTCCAGATAGACTGTAATGGGAGCCAGATTTGGGACTAACCAGCGTGCCATTCAGCTTCCACCTAAAAGGAAACAGGGAGAAATTTAGAGGATAAATCAATCAGTTAAGAACTACTGAAAGAATAAATCAATGCACACCTCATTCACTTTAACCTGCGACAATGCGACATTTCTTTATTACAACAAGCAGATTGTGATTTGTAATTCCATTTGATTGTGTTTTTTTTCCCCAACAGGGTAGAAAGAAAGGGTGGAGAGGTTCCCTGAAATTATGCCCCCAAGCAAAACGTTAATCTGAGCTGCAGTGAAGTGCTGTGATGCCAAGGACTTGTCTCTGCAAGAACAGATAGAATTGCAGGCCATCCATCTTGCCAGACCTTGGTCAAATAGCATAAAAATGCTGCTTAATCATTATAGTGCCACAATTAGAAAAAAAACAACCCTGCAACCTTGCGTTCCACGCTTAAGCATTCAAAACATGTCCACATAATTATCATTGGTGTTTCGAGTGATCAATGAAGGGTAAAATTCACTTATAATGGCAGCAGATTCTCCACCCTTCCTACACAGAGGGCACCGTTTGTAACAAACACAGGTGAGGTGATAACCAGCCATCTATAGAAATGTGTTTTGAAGCTGGAAAAAAAACAAAATAAAAATAAAAAAACGATACAAAACAGAAAGTTTGGGCCAAAAAAAAAGGAGTTTTTTGTCTTAATGATTTGGAATCATTAAAACAATGAAAGTTACCTCCCAGATAAACAAGCATGAAAGCACCAATTTACATTTTCTTGGAACTATGCAAATGTGATTAGGGTCCTGGTGATTTATCAGTGCGGCTGATTAGCTGATTACTTCTTTGGAAAGAACTTCTAAAGTTTTCTTCACTTTTATTTTCCTAACTTTCTCTGAATGATCAAAATGCACTGCAAATGACCCAAACTCATAAGCAGCTTTAAACTTAAAGCTGCCATTTTCTTTACCATGCAAATGTAGTGAAAGTGAGAGCCCTGACTTATGTGTCATGATTGGTCCCCGTGATGTGGGGGCGGATACAAACTTTGATGGAGATTGGGGAACGCGCTGCAATGAGTTTGAACCCACAGCCTCTGGCTCATCAGTTCCTGATGTGCTCCCTCTACCACTGAGGTACTGCAGCTCCCTGGAAATGTGGTGAGTGAAAGTGTTTTCTTACCACATGATCAAGGCCGGTGGAATTCAGTCCTCCGCATTTAACCCATCCTATTGTATAGTAGCTGTGAGCACAGCCTTGGTGCAGTACTCGGGGAGCAGTTAGGGGATCGGTATCTTGTTCAAGGATACCTTGACATTGTTTCAGTGGGACTGAACCACCGATCTCCAATTACTGGACGAGCACCCTACCTTCTGAGTTCTGCCACCCCTACACGAGTTATACCTGGTCAGCACAGCTCATTTAATATTTTTGCTGTGATATCATTTGTTATTTTTGCAACGCGAACAACCCCTAAGACCTATGCAACCTCTTGTGTAATATCTACTACTATTACTCATTTTGCCTGCTCCCATCACGGGTCACTATCTCCATCTCTTCCTGTCCTCTACATCTTCCTCTGTCACACCAGCCACCTGCATGTCCTCCCTCATTACATCATAAACCTCCTCTTTGGTCTTCCTCTTCTCCTCTAGCCTGACAGCTCCATATTCAGCATCCTTCTCCCAGTATACCAGCATCTCTCCTCCACACGTCCAGACCATCTCAGTCTGGCCTCTCTTGCTTTGTCTCCAAACCCTCCAACCTGAGCTGTCCCTCTGATATACTGGTTCCTGATCCTGTCCTTCTTCATCACTCCTATTGAAAATCTTAGCAACTTCACCCTCAAGTGCAATACAGAGTCATAACATAGCCTACAATGTCTAAAAGGATGTAAAAAAGTGAGAATACATATTTCTTTCCCTTGACGGAGAGCTATGTATAACCCATTGTATTTGTGAGCTTGGGGTTGTACTCACTATAGACACAATGGTCCTTTGTGGTACTTATCCAGTTAGGGTAAGTGCACATGCTCAAGAGCCTTATTACTAGACATAATAGAAGAGAGCAGGGAGGGATGATGCCCACAAGAGTACGCCACCAATTCATTCATAGGTGAAAAGGAATGAGCAAAAATTAATATTGATATTTTACAGCCAGGTAACGTGTCGGACTTGAGCCAAAGATGGATTAGGTGGGTGGAACTGCTGGTCTGGAGCCCAGCATTTAGATGTGTAAAGCATTAGCCTGCAGGCCAATAAATCTGCATTGAAAATGCCCGATGGGTAATCTGCTTGAATGTGAAATGCTACACTTGATGTCTCTTGACAGCTGCTGGTTTAATTCTTTATGTGACTTCTTGAGGTGAAGATGGGTTTATGAGCTTGGAGGGTGTTTCTGTGTCAACTTTATCATCCAATGGTTTCAAAAAGCTAAAAAACAAAAACCAAGTCCTTGTTTAAAACAAAGGACATGTGTTTTACGTGTCATGATTAGTCCCTGTGTTGTGGGGGTGGACACATACTTAGATGGAGCTTGGGGGATTAAGGCTGGATGCCCATCCTGATACCCCACAGAGGGTTCAAACCCACTGCCTCTGGCTCATCCATCCATCGTCATCCTCTTATCCCATGTCAGGTCACAGAGGAGGTGGAGCCTTCATTGGGCAAAAGTCAGAGAAAAACACCCTGGACAGGTCGCCAGTCCACCATAGAGCAGATCAGTTAGGGGAACCGTGTCTTGCTCAAGGACACTTTGACATGCTTCTCTGCAGGTGCCAGGACCGAATCTGCAACCTTCTGATCACCAGAGGACTGCTCTATCCCCTGAGCCACGCCACCCCCGAGCCTCGGCTCGTGTGTGTGTCTGTGTGTGTGTTTGTGTGCCTGGCTGAATTTAGAGTTTTACATACTCTAAGAATAACATTGTCCTTTGGGTTGAATTGAACAGCAATGGCATTGTTACCACTTTTAACAAATCACACAGCCATGCATGGTGCTCCACTGTGCATAGGATATCAGTCATCCTGTGAAAGAATAGCTGATTCTAATGCCGGGAAGGTGGACAAATGTGTGGAAAATAGAACCAACCAGACTAAGCGGACTTCTGAATGTGACCAAAGCCCCCCTCCTCTTCATGTATGAATCACCAGATTACATCAAACACATGTTAGATTAGATTATTTAATTAATCTATTGAGTGATGTAAGCAAGAACAGCAGAACAGCGCTTTCCTTTGTCAAGTGCATGCTCAGTGCAATCATGTTGGAACAGGCCATGTACAGAGATGCATAATAACATGCCATCTGGCTCTTGAGGTCATGGAATATTAGGCAGCCTGTTCCTTTTCTTAAGCTGAATACTTGAAACTAAATGATCTCCTTCGGTTAAGATGTGACACTTGTGAGAACAAAATAGAAATGTGGCTTAGTGACGTTTCCATAATAAAGCACAGGTGTATCTACAATTCACTTTAACCCTTTGAAATCACCCATTTTCCTCTTCTTCAGATTTCTTAAATCAGTGCCACACTCACAACGACAGGGTGACATTAAGGGCCAGATTTGGAAATTAACAAGATTCTCCAAGCTAGGCTTTTTATGCAGGGTATGAAATGCACATTTTGGGGCTAGTAGAGTTTGCTGTAAGTATTACAAGTCAGCCGGCCTCAATACACTGTTACACTTGTAGGATGTGCAGTTAATGAACTTTGAAGATGATTTAGCCGATGTTTGCTCAGCCTGAGCTATCTCGAGGAGGCTGCTGCAGCTCTGACAGGGCAGTGCAGAGCCCTCAACAGGAAACAGCTGATTAGGTCATCCTCTAAACTGGCAAATTCCAAGTATTAAATGTTCCAGTCCAACCAAATCTTGCCCCAGTAATTTCACCGAGGAACGTGATCGATCTAAAACCTTTAGTCGGCAGAGGGATTGCATCCCACCGTGCTTTCGATAAAGTAATGGTCCATGCGGGGAATAAAGAGAGGCAGACACAGTTGCTCTTTGCATTCTGTGGCAGACTAAGAAGTTTGAAGTGACTGCGTGGTAATGCAAAGCAAATGCATCTCCAGGCGAGAGACAACAGCCCCGCTACACATTTCAGGAGGGGTTTTAAAGAGAAACTCCAAGTCCTGACTAAATTCATGCAACATATTCTAATGACCCACAGCAAAGTCGCGTTAATTTGGGAGATAAACAACCACTTCTTGCAGCTTGGGTAAACAGAGCCAAATGTCCTTTGATGCTGTCAAGAGACACATCCAGACTGCTTTACTCACAGAAAACAGAAGAGAACATAATGAATATCTGGAGTGAAATTACAGTGATATGGGCACTTTCTCGGGTTAATGACTGTTAGCATATAATTGCAGCAGTGCAACCTAACAATTGTAAAATATTGAAAGTAAACATTTAAATAAATCTCCTCAGAGTCCAATTAAGTATCCAATTCACTATTGAGCCAGTAGCAGCTCCAGGCTCTCTCACAGACTGGTCTGGAGCCCTATGATTCTGAGACTTGCAACTCCATCATCAAGCCAAACAAACATCAGAGATGCTTTGGTACAAACAGAATCTGCAGCAGCTGCTAAATATGCTGCAAGTTCCTCCTCTTGATGGTAGTTCTTAGTGGCGGTGTGGTCAGAGCATTTGCATTGTGATCCCTTCTTTTTTTTATTGTCTTATCAGTCCAACAAGGGGAAATTTGGATTTCTCTGCATTTTAACCCATCCTATTGTATTGGAGCAGTGAGCTGCCACCATGTGGCGCAGCTAGGAGTTCAGTGTCTTGCTCAAGGACACCTCAACATGCTTTCTACAGGACCGGGGATCAAACATGCAACCTTCTGATTGCCAGACGACCGCTCTACCCACTGAACTATGGCGCCTAAATATGCAAACTCCACACAGAAAAGACCTAGGGTGGGACTCAAACCCATGACTTCCTTGTTGTGAGGCCTCAACGCTAACCGCTTCACCACTGTGCCATGATGTCATCTTCTGGATCTTCAGCAGGTATCTTGGGGTCACAAGTGTTTTGACCCTTACCCTTCACGCCTCGCCTTAGTGGGACAGCAAAGACCAAATTAGCCTTTGCATGCAAAACGGCTCCAACTGCGGGCTCTCATCAACCACAACCATCTTGAGCTCGTCTCAGCTACCATGGCCATCTACCCAGTCGTTTGGGTTCCAACCCCAATTTCTGTGGGATATAGTGAACTGATGTTACTGGGAAACCATGAGTGCTGACTTGGGATATAAGGTTGTGCTCCATCCTTAAACAAGAGCCTGATTGATCAAATCCTGGTACATGGCCTTCTGTTGTTGGTAAGAGATGGGTAGCCTGTCCTCCCAGGGTACTTTGAGTACTTCATCTCAAACTCTTTCATGTTTCAGAAATCAGTTCACAAATGCTTTAAGGATTATTCTGCTGAGATTAAAAGCAAATTGTAGTAGCTGCTTTGTGAAACATGGGCAAAAAGATACAAAACTGTCACTGCACAAGTGCATCACTTTATTACAAGCAATCAGATAAGACTGTAGAGAACCCAGCCACTGAGGATGCACAGGTGTTCTTTGCACCAGTCCCAAGCCTGGATCATCCGGTGTGAAACTTTACCAAATCAAATATGGAGATCATAAATCAGATTTCAGAGGCCTGAGTGACCAGTGACCGCCACTTGTACTGTTGGCCATCAGGGTACCAATGGAAACTATGCTACTGATGGGTGGCGGAGAACAAGCAGGGGAAGAAGGCATGTCCAGAGACAGCAGGGGAAGCGAAAGAGAGAAAGGTCGGGAGTATAGATAAGACTATGGAGATTGCCTTCAGCTATGAAGTGTCATTCATTTAGATATACCACATTAGGCAGTGATAGAGATGTTTACTGATAACAAGCTGAGATAAGGATCGAGATGGTGTGAATAAAGTAAAAACAAAGATTGATGGCGAGGTGGGTCTAGGGGGATGAGAGGCATTGCAGCAGTGTACCCACCGATAGACAGGAGAAGGACTTCCCTGGGCCTCGCAGCTGAACACCACCTCTCTGTTCTTCTCCAGGGCATCTGCAGGATACACGATGCTGCCTGGCTGCTTGGTGAAGGCAGGAGTCTGCAGGACACTGCTGTCTGTAGAATGGAGAGGAGACAAAATACAGCCCACTTTATATTTTGAAGGTGATTATTCACTGGCAGAACCAGGTCGGTGCTGGTAAACCATTAGTGGAGCAAAACCACAAGCAAACAAAACATATCAATTAAGTCTGCCTGTCACAGCACATGCCACTGGGAAGAACGACTTGCTTAGACACATCTTCAGAAGCTATTTAGGGGGTAATAAGACACGGCAATTGATTTATATTGAACAATTTTCTGTAAAGTGCTTTCATTTGCCTTTTGTCAAGTTGCACTCTTTTTTTCTTTTTTTTTGTCAGCCAGTAGCTGCAAGCAGTGTGATCATGCAGATGTTTAAGTAATTATTTTGAGGTCAAAATTCAGACACAACAGAAGTCTCAATTAGTCTCTGGGGCTGTGCGGATCCAGAGGGCTATCTGTGCACGAGCTGTTTACACGATGTCATTAAGCCTGTCCGAAACGTGAGTGGCTCAAAGGATAAAGGGAGAGAATAAGCATGCATAAAGGACAAAGGATACGGAATTAATCACCCGGTTACGCCGCAGTGCCATTTTATGGCACAACTAAACTGACTGCCATGGGAACTGACTATCTTTCGGTTGCTCTTACTTTGAGATTTCAGTCCCAAAGTGATAATTCGAAGTCATAGACTATCCTAACACATCAAAGTAGTCTGGTGGATTTGTTTATCTCTTTCACAGGCCAGGGTCCTGCTTAGCATAGTCATTTGCATTCATCAAAAAGTGAGATGTCGAAAGAGGGATGCAAGTGATGTCTATGGATTTGGTGGAATGATAACATTGGAAACTTAAAGGTCGTCGGCATCTATGGTGGCTGTGCCAACTAAAACAGCATTTTTTACCAAAAATGTAGAATAAACAAACAAGTCATTTCATAAAACTAATTTAATCCCCAATCTGACCTCTAAATGGACGTACACAGGTTTGATATCAAGATGCTATTTTTCAAATAAGTGCTCATATCAAAATAAGAAGGTTAAAATCCTACATTAAGGAAAGGAAAGCCATTTTATTTGGTCATTGTATTCTAACAATGGTTTTTTTCCCCCTCTTAACCCATCGTACTATCTAGGAGCAGTGGGCAGCTGCAGTGAACTGGGAGCACTTAGGGTTTTAATGTCTTGCTCGAGGACACTTCAACATATTTTCTGAAGGATCCGAGGATGGAACCAGTGACCTTCCAATTACTAGACGACCTGATCTACCGCCTGAGCCATTCCGCCCAATGAACGTTAGAGGCAGCCTATTGGATGGAGGTCAAGGGAGGTCAGAAGCTTGGTCCCCCGGCAATTTGGGGTGTACAGAATGATCGTGTAATGGAGGGATCAATAATCAATGAAATAGGAGGGCAATTAGAGGGAGTGGAGGAAATAGTTCAGGCGAGACTAGTTCATGTGGGAGTTTTTCAGTCCACAGTAGGCGGAGGATTAAGAGGGTTGAAAGTGTGTCTGTTGTTCCACTGGAGCTGGTGTAGAGAATGGAGGGAGCGATGACAGAGTGCAATGAAGCAAGAGCTGAAAGTCTGATGGCAACAAAATATAGAATATCGGCTGGTGTGCAGACCTGGACCATTCTATGGAAGGATAAAGTCATGGATAGCTCAACAGATTTGTGTGTGAGCAAAAGGCTTTTGAAATTCATACAAACAGCCAGCTGACATGGAGTAAAACACAGAGTGAGGGAATTTGGGGGAGGTCAAGATCAGGTGTTTTGTATCATTCTGGATGAGTCTTCATAGCTCCAGGGAGTGGTTTTTATTGTGAGGCTGGTTGTGAGCGAGATGCGGAGATATGGAGGGGACATGACGCGAGCCTGAACAAGAAGCAGAGAAAAAGGTGAGGAAGGGTCTGGATTGACAGATAAAGAGTGCAAACCTGGAGAATTGGGTAGCAGACTGGCTGCAGCTCCTGAGCTGTTTTATATGTCCAATGTTCCTCCAGGAGATAGAATTTTGCCCGAATGTTCACAGACATATTTCTGTTTTTGCAAAGTAGACACTTTGTAAGAACATAGACCAGACAGTCACTGTTACGGTTTGTCCGATTGGCTACTTTGGTTCTGAGGTCATGTGGGAAACATCCAGATTTCATTTCCCCATGTGACTGTAGGGAAATAAAATGATATTCTGAAGAGGCCACAGTAGCTCAGTGGTACAGCGTGCACTTCATGAACTGACAAGCCGGAGGCAGTGTGTTCAAACCCACCGCGGGGCATCAGGAAGGGCATCTGACCTTAATCCCCCAAACTCCATCTAAGTCAGCGTCCACCCCCACAACATGGGGACTAGTCGTGACATAAAACAGACCTCCCTTTGCTGTAGGGAAATAAAAGTGGGGCAAATAAAATATTGACATCATATGTGACCAGTATGAATCTACACTGACATAAACAACCACAGCCTTGAAAAAAATACACAAGTTGTAAAAATTGTTCAGATATGCTACTTTCAAATTTCTCATCAGTTCAAAAAAAATTTCAGATTCATTTTTTGGTTCTGGGCAACCATATTAGGAATGGGATGTGAATTGTATGGGTAGCAGAGGGCAGGAGGTCTCTAAGCTTGGCTCTTAGCATCACTAGGCATGGGATGGCAATCTATGGCCCATCTGATGTTCAAAGACCTGGTCGACAAGCCATCTTTTTCATTAACAGTCAGTCCAATCTCCCTCACCACTCCAGGGTATAGGACAAAACCAACAAGCATTTTAACCCTGTTCATTTTCTTAATAGAAGTAGAAGAAGGTCACCGTTTTTTTCATTGTATTCTTACAATGACGTTTGTGTTCTGCATTCAACCTATCATGCTGTATAGGAGCAGTGAGAAGCTGCAGAACCCAGGGGACCAAATTTCAGTTCTTTTCCCCTACTGCCTTGCTCAGGGGTACAGGCAGGAGTATTAACCCTACCATGCATGTCTTTATGATGGTGGGAGGAAACCAGAGCACCCAGAGGAAACCCAGGCAGACACGGGGAGAACACGCAAGCTCCACACAGAAAGGACTTGGGATGGCCTGGGGGTTCGAACCCCGGACCTTCTTACTATGAGGCAATAGTACCAACCACTGCGCCACAACTGCTGCCATTTAGTTCCATACAAAACAGACACAAACAAAAATATCTTTAAACACTAGACGATAGTCTCAGCCATAAATGTCAGGAAAGCAACTGTTGTATTTCCTTCATGGCATGCATGCATCAGCTCATCTCAGATCCATTGCTAGTATTTGTGAACAGTTTATCTTGACTGGGTGATTAAAAGTAGCAGTTAGTGTGTTGGGTGACACCAGTGTCCACACTTCTCTAAAGTGGAATTCACTAACCATCTAGCATCACGTTTTGTTTTTTTATGTTGGAGGTGCTTTCTTTCATGTTCTCCTGACTTGAGCTGGTTATTGGTCTGTGTCTGAGTAAACATTTTGTCCACACACAGGCCCATCCTGTATACCACAATATAATGACTATCGAAGCGCAAAAAAATTGAGTTTCTGTTGACAACGGTGGAAAAAAAATGCAGCACATACAAAAGGATTATATTGTGTAACAGGATTCAATAGCCCCAATTTACAGACTGCTAGCGAGGTCATGGGCTTTCTGAAGGCTAGCTTTCATGGGGTAATGCAGGCTTTGATTTTTATCCACAAAAAGCTTACTACAAATCACAGGATGCTGACCTCTCTGATGAATGAAAGACACGGAATGTTTCTGTATCCAGCATACACAAAGAAAGGCCGAGCTCTTCACATGTCCCCAATCTGTTTTCAGCATTAAAAAGGCAAAACACAAAAAATGTGTTTGCTTTGCCTAGACGTGTTGAAGACGGAAAAGGACAAGATCGATGGCTGAGCTGGGAGCCTCACGAAGGCATGCACTTTCACCCAATTAAACATGATGGGCAGATAGACTGGCCGGTGTGGTTTTCATAAGCGTATAATCATAGCTCTGCCTTCACTACTTGCTAGCACCTCTATGATAAGTACCTTTCTGCAACTTTCTAGCTGTCACCTCTTCCTTTGTTGGATGTCTGCACATCACGAATCTACATAAGTTCTTCCAGTGGCAGTCTTTTGCAATTACCTGTAAATTAATCTTATAGGATTTAGACTCCATTTTTCCATCCCTCAACCTTGACATGGGGACTAATCGTTTCACGTTAAACTGACCTATACGATTACATCAATATCCAATATATGATCTAGCCAAGTGTCATCCTCATCACCCTAGTTCGCTCAGGGCTGAGTGAAGCTGTCCTCCTTCTGAGTTTTCATTTGGAACAACATGAAAGGACGCCTCCATATGACACTTTTTTTGGTTTTAAGTGGAGAGGCTGATGTGGCTGTAGCCACCACAGGGTCCTGGCAATCCAGGAAAAGAGCTAAGTGTCAATAACTATAGTCCACATGCAGTTCATCCATATGTGTGTATTTTCAAGGTTTATCACCTGGGCCGAGTTAGCTTTAGAGAGTCTCGTTGTAGACATATGTCATTCTAATTATTGTATTCCTTAACTGTATTCATGTTCTGTGCCACTCTGTGTTATAATAATAATAATTATTCTCTCTCTAGTTGACATTATAGAACAGTAACAACCCTCGCCTATAAGCGTCTTAAAGCATCATACAAAGGTTACCCAGAGGAGACCAAATCACTCTCCATGCATCTGTATAGCAAGCTGTTGCACTCCGAGTTTAGGCGGAACAGGAATAAGTAGGTTACCATTGAGATCACAACCCTGTAGCTCTCCAACATGCATTCTTTACGAGCCTCCCAGTGGGCCACATATACCTGCGATACACCATTTCTATACCGATTCCCGTGGCCTACTTCATGTGAATGCGATGATGTCAAAGAAACACGTCAGTCTATGGCAGCACACGAGTGCCACAATGGGGAAAAAAAACCTCCGGTACTCTGAAAACTTACCATTGCATACATTACTGTGAAATGCAGGAGTTACCAAATGTAAAGTGAGGCATAAATTATGCATAGACTCTGAGAATGTTTTGATCTTCCCAGTCTCCACTTGCCCGAGTGGGAGACTGAGGGAGCCTACCAAATTTCCAGTAGATTGTACAATTTTGGAATTATATAAGTTATAGAATATTCATGTCCACAGGTCCAATTGTTGGAAAGTCGAGAGAAATTATTTGAACATGTACTGAATTATGTTCATATATAGGTCTAATCTGCAGAACATAGCTAGAAATTGATGATGGAAATGAGTTGGTAAATATCCAGATTTTGCAACTTAATTTGACAATTTAAATCTGTGGAAAGTCATCAACTGGCTAATATGTATTATCAAGTCATATCAATTTGGCAGCCAGTGCAGTGCAATGGTAGAATAATGATCATCGATTATTAATTACAACCCCAACTGAAATGTCTCAGATTTTATTTCAATTAAAATAAAGCAATCTGTTCTTAAGTGACAATTTGTCATGAACCTTGAACAGAAAAGTCTTTGAAAATTGGTCTGAAAGCATCCAGAAAGTAAAGATATATTTTTCAGGGGAGGCTGAACAATGGGTTCATTTAATAGTGACATGTTGATTATAGAGCGATTATGGGCTGACAGAGTCATGTAGTTCTTTCAGGAATCTCACAAGTAGAGAGCCCAACAGGAGGGCTCTATTTTATTAATCACCCCAGTGAGAGTCAATAGATGTCATTTCAAAGGATTCAAGGAAGGCAGCAGTTTTAAAAGAAATCGCTGTATCCTGTGCAGGAGATGGAAGGTGCATTCTGATGCTAGGGACTTTTTTAACAAAGAGGGTTAAAAGTTCTTCATATTTCTTCAAGTAGGAGTTAATACTGTGGCTCAGTGGGTAGAGTGGTTGTCTGGCGATCGGAAGGTTGCAGGTTCGATCCCATTAGAGGGTTTTCTCTGCTTAAATGCTGTAATTTGCTCCAGGATCAGGTATTATGAAGATTATTTAGGACTCCATCGACAGCTTGACTAGAGGCCAACGTCGACTGAAAAGACGTTTTTTTTTTAAAGCCAGAGAATACAGTGTTTGACTTATTGGAAAGAATACTTTGGACAACAAATATTAACATGATGCAATTGTGGTTGAAAGCAGTGAAATATTTGAATTGTATTTTGTCTATTGAAAGACCACATGGAAGGATAAGGATGTGCCCCTTGCTGTGAGTAGACCCTGCTACAATTCTACTCAAAAGACTCAACAATGTTTAAAAATTCTACAGCTAAAGAATTATCAGGACATCCAACAAGTATGTCAAAATCTCCCAGAGTCAGAACTCTATCAAAGTTTGGCATTACGATAGACAAGAGTACAGAGAACTGAGCAAGGAGAAATTGGGGGACAAGGATTCTACCAGGGGACAGAGTCAACAACAATAAGGCAAGTTTCTCATATAGTGAAAAAGTCTATTTGTTAGCGATGACATGATCCTGGCAAATACAATACATGTTGCAGAGGGACCACATATTGACCAGACCACAGTTAACAGAGTTGCCAAAAGTAGGGGTTGGATTTAAAACAATTAAGTTAGACGAGTTTGGGGGTCCAGTGGCTCAGTGGTAGACTACGTGCCTCCAAGATGGGCATCGTGGGTTCAATCCCAAATCAGTTTATCAGGAGAAAGGTATCCGACCTTAATCCCTCATGTTGAAAAAAAAAAGTGAAGCATATGACAAAGAACTTAGAGTGGTTGCTAGGTGAAAAAAAGCACTATATGAGAATCGGTCCATGCACCACATGTTTCTGCGATTGTCTGGGTCTTTGCCTGGGTAGATAGTGACTTAATCAGTGCTGCAAATGTCTACATTCAATTAACGCAGCAGGCCAAGCTTATATTTCCCATGGGTAGATCAAATAGAGTCTATATTAGTTGGACTATAATTCCGCAACTATACCTTTTGTGAAGTCAGATGGGCTGGAGCTAATGCACGATCAAACCTAATCGATGGACACATTTAGGTAGACTTATTCGACACACACACACACACACACACACACACGCACGCGCACGCACGCACGCACAGTTCTCAGCATACCAAAAAATACATAAAACTTATTCACCCCTACAAAATGCACACAGATAACAACACACAATGAATATGTAGTGGTAGTACACCAGGATGAAAATAAAGCATGAAACCACCCAGACCCACAGCAAACCTAAAGCTACTTGAGAGTCCTCCAACTGAACATCCTAAAGAGAGAGAAGAAGGATGGTTTTATTGCCAGACAACAC